>OZ026627.1:41221248-41231248 GCA_964020975.1 Hermodice carunculata
TTTTACTTTTTAAAATGCTATTTTAAATTTTATGCAAAATTTAAGAATTTGTGATGAAAATTTAATTATCTGAATAGTGATAATAAAATTTAATATTCAGTGCCAGAATAGAACTTGATGTTTTATTTTCTTTCAGAAAATATATACTTTTTAGGGTATTAGCTGGTATAACCATAGACAGAAAGTAAACATTTATAAATAAGAGTCATCAAGTGGACCACACCCTTCAAGGGCAAAGGGTAAAATGCTCGATGTTAGTACTTTTCATATGGTCTAACTGTGATAGTATTTCATATAATGATATTAACAAATACCAATGTGAATTTTTAGAAAATTTTAGGGGGACAATGACAAAATATGTGTTGCGGAGGGACACATTTGTAAGTTTGCAATACAGTGGTCCCTGTCTTGAGAGACCGCCCCTAGGGCAGGCAAAAACGTGGTCTCTCAAAGCAGGTTGTCTTTTATTATAGGTACAATAACATGGAAGAGATAGCATAGTGTTCTGAGAGAGCGGTCTTAAAAAGATATTCGGTCTCTCATTGGAGGGGTCTCTGAAGACAGGTACCACTGTATGCAGATAGTTTGGTTTCTCATTATCCATGCGTGTATGCAAGTCAGTTTGGGGGATTTCTAAACTTGGACGGTTATGAAAGGCACTGGGGTGGAGAATATGCACATTATGAAAATAAGTGCACTTAGATTGCCTGTGTGACTCTTTACAGGGTGTACTACATAGTAGCCAACCCAAGGGGAAGGTGTTGTTTTGCAGGCAAGAGCAGAGAAATACAGTATTGTTCAACAAGAACTCTGGCCATTCTGCTGGTAATTTTTTTCTTGTTCTTAATTGTGCTGGTGAGAAAATGTACAGATTTGTCATTGACAAGGGTTTGAAGTTAAATTTAAGCACATTTAAATTCTGTAGAGTAGTCAAACCGTGAATGTATTTGCCTCTGACAGCATTTTCCATGATCATAAGACCCAGTCATGAGGCAGACAGATCTCCGCTGAATGCAAGTGAAAGGAGGTCTGCTTCATGAGCAATCGCTTCGCTTTAATCACGAGGGGTGGGGGGGGGGGAGTCAAGGGTTTTTTTATTTTTGTGTTGGTGTACTGCGGCATTTTATTGTCTGTACCAGCATGCTAGATTCTTTCTGACTTTCTGTACTCTATATTGGTCATGATATTGGTCCTTATGTGGAACATTCTTATTTTCTGTATACCGTACTGTGGTGAAATTATTTCCTGTGCCATTCTACTAGGAATCCCCCTTTCCCCCCCTTTCTCAACCACAGTGAGTGATCATGAAGGTCACGATGACAAGTACATTAATTTAAATTTGTTTTATTGCATGTACCTTGATGGTAATTTTACTCCTGTATCATATATAGTTAGCTTGATATTGGTTTTATGAATGGAGAGATGTATGCAAACTAAGTCATCGAGGATTTCAAATGTGGGTGTAACCTATAGATAACACAGTGCAACACTTCATGTGCAGAAGAGAGTGGAACCTCTCTAGATTCACACGAGAAATTGCCAGATTTACATTTAGGTGTCTATTTTTGACGGCAGCCGATTAAATGTGTATGGAATAACATGGCGCTTTTGTTGAAGGTAAAAATCCATGGGATTTAGTTAGAAGTGATTGTATGTTCTCTCCTCTGGCATGCTGCAGCTTCCACAGAGCAGCTGTGGTATCACATGCCTGGTAATGCAAAAATCACCAGCCAAGGCTTTTACCAGTTACATGTGGAATGAGCTACATGTTGTAAGATATTACTCAAGAGTGTGTCAATTTTATGTTCACTTGACATCAAATGTGATATTAAAATTTTTGCAAGTTTAGCACGGTGTATCTGCTATCAGGGTCTGCTTGGCACAAATTCAGGTACATGTATATTTGTATCTCAGGGAAATTGATAATGATACATATACATTATTTGTCATGTACGTATATATATATATATATATATATATATATGATGACAGTTGGGTATAGAAAAGCAGGAAAAACCCTGCACTTGTTTTCCTGACAGAATAAAAGCTTTTTTTTTGAATGAGAATGAATTTTGTTTTACTTTGAACATGCTGTAACTTTTGAAAGCTTAAATTGGACTACAACTGATATGTTATTTGGGATTACAAAGATAATGAAATTGTGTAGACTAATCCTGTAAGACTTTAAAACATGTTCAATGGAAAATGTTTCCAGTCTCTACTGCTAATCAAGAATGATTTTGAAACATACAGAACATTTTTGAAAGATACAGTGTACTGTTTATTTTAATTATTCTCATAGCTAGTGTTAACACTTTTGAGACCCTGCAGAATATCCAGGGTTGATGTCAAGCACTATTCATTTAAACTGTTCTCATGTCTAGCTTCAAATGGGAAACTTTTTTTTTATTTCTGAAGTCCAAAATTCTAAAATCTGCTGATATGTTAGAATTTGAGTGTAAGCTGATTACATCCACACTTCAAGTGTGTGTGTGTGCGTGCGTGCGTGCGTGCGTTTGTGTGTATGTTGGTACATGTATGTAATATGCACATTTGTGTACAGTGGTTGCTGTCATATAAATGTACATGTAAGTATCACTCTGCTGCCAGGAATAAGAGCATGTCTTTCATGAGTGGAGATACTCATATGTTATAGTTAGAAATGAGAGCTGCACATGCGACTCCGAAGATATTTCCTCTGTGTGCTAGCTTATCTTTTTAAAAGACTGTGATGTTTGCTTTGCGCTGGAGTTCATACATGTGTGTGAAATGCTCAAGACTCACCTGGCAATGGGAAAGGTAGGGGTAATAAATCACTTGCCAGATGTTGGCCACCAATCCTTACTTCTTAATTGTCTTGCTTGCTACGCCACAGCTGTCACAAGGGCAGGCACGTTGTGACCTACTTGGCAGAACAAAAGCCACTGACCAAGAATTTTCATATTTCATGATTGCTATATCATTTTTGGCTTGCCAGCATAAGCTGTTGGCAAGACTGAGCACTCACTTTCCATCCATCCGTCAACAAAAAAACATCAGAGTGGCACTAATTTCACAAACTACACTGGGTAGGGCTTTCATACTTGGGTAGATGATTTATAGTGCCACTACAGCTTTGTTTCATCACAGTCATACTTCATTGGTTACATCATGCTTGAATAAGCATTGTAGAAAAACTTCAGAGTGGCATTATTTCACTAACTACACTGGGCAGGGCTTTCATACTTGGGTAAATGATTGATAGTGATGGCCACTTCAGATTTGTACCATTACTGTCATACTTCATTGTTTATGTCTGTCCGTCAGCTAAAAACTTTGGAGTGGCATTATTTCACTAACCACACTGGATACGGCTTTCATACTTGGGTAAATGATTGATGGTGATGGTCACTACAGATTTGTACCATCACTGTCACACTTCATTGGTTACATCATGCTTGAATGATTATCGTAGAAAAACTTTGGAGTTGCTTGAACTATGCTGGTGAGACATTCATGCCCCCCGGGCATGGCTGTGGTATTACATAAAACACCAGAGAGAACATCCATTGCTTCAATATGTAAAGTGTCGGCCATTTTTGTTCGAGGTTGCAACCCAATGGCACAGAGAATATGATTGGCTGACATTTCTTGGCCAGGCAGTGCCCCCTTACGGCCAAAAAGAGCAATATGATACTTTGGCACTGCATGTGACCAACATGGACCAATCAGTGAACAAATGTGATTTACATACATGTTAACTTGCTATATTTTTCTTTCTCTTCAGCTCTGTCCCTTGGCACGTCAGTGGTGGTGGCGTCCATGTGTATGACTGCAGTTGTCCCTCTCTTCTTTGAGATCATCTGTGCGTGTACGCATCCAGTGGCTGAGGGCATCACCAATGTGTTCATAACCTGGCTCAACAACTTTGCTGGATTCCTGTTTCTCCTCTTGCTGATGCTGCCCAGTATTAGTAAGTTGGTACCCCGTTCTTGTTGGGAATCTTTGGATGTAACCCTGAGACACTATAATGTTCTGGCATGCAACTTTTCCCGTTTATCAATTGCCAGAAAGTGTCCAATGTTGTAAATATGGTCTGCTTCTGGGTTTTTTTTTTTTTTTGCCTATAAAAGATCAGGCTGCTTGCAGGGCAACACTGACAGCAAATTACCCATCCTAGTTAACAGAGCAAAGACCGTTGAAAACCCTTTCCCCCTTGAATTAAGACTGAGTCAACAGCTTTCCTTGGCATGGGTTGGGCACTAAGTGCCCAACCCATGCCAAGGGAAGCTGTTGACCTGGAGCATGTGATCTTGATAAGTCTCATGTACATTTCTCAGTCAAACTGTTTTTCATAACTGTTGAAATTAGTAGAATACACTGAAGCAGACGACATTTGACCACCAGCCGGTTTTGGCCGGTTTGAGGGGGAAAGGGTTAAGCAGTTCATTCTTTTGACATGAAGAATGCAATGTATTTTTCAGCAACTTTCCCTCGGTCCATGGCTGCTCAGGAATGCTGTTGACTCTTTCCCGGTATTTGTTTTGTAGAAAGAGAAATAATTTTTTTTTTGTCTGAGACAGAGAAATTAAATTTTTTCTTTTTCCATGTTTGGAGAAAGTGGTTTTGTCCAAATTAACTGAGCTTTTCATTTCTGTCTATTTACTACTGAGGGACCTCAAGGTAGCGAGATACAAATGTGGTGGAAATCAGCATGGACAACTTTACAGCCCTGTAACTTTTAAGCTGTTCACATGAACATAGTAAAAGTATACATCTTTTGGATTTTTCTAGCTCTGTACTATATGTAGGGAAAAAATCGGGACAATACTGATTGTAATTGTTGAATAAACAAACCATGAAGAAGAGCATGTCTTTTATCTCAGACCCCAGCGCTCTTGGCTAATAACTTTTTTAATGTATACAACAAACTTGTGACAAGTATGCCATCTGATTGGCAATATATCAAAATTCAAACGTGTGCTTTTATTTGGCTGTATGTATTTTATTTGCGGAAGTGCAGGCATTCAAACACGGTGGCATCACTTAAATCTTAATCAGCTGAATACATTGAGCATTGACATTCTATACAAGGTTAAAAACCAACTAGTAGGCGCAGAGAAAAATAAAAGGACACTTTTAAACTCCACACAATTACCTTGCCAACCCCATTTATTTGAAGGAAATCCGCCGGTAAGTTTTTGCGAAATAAGATTTAACGAGTTCGAGAAGATGGCATTTCATATTTGTTCAGGAACGGCAATCAAAGGTTCACTTGTCATCTTTGAACCGGGTCTGAGAACAATAACTTGCGCAATTTTACTCAAACACTCATGAATTTTTGCATAGTGAGAGTTCAGAGTATGTTTGAACAAACATGATAACTCTCACTCATGTTGTTTACTGCTGAAGAGCCTAATCGCATTGTTTATTTGCTATTTGCGATTAGATCACAAAACATGGTTTCCCTGTCAAGCGTAACGCTTTGCTACGCTTTATTTTGATTGGCCAATCGTGGTGACGCGAGATGCCAATCATCGTCGTGTGGCCTGTGCTTGACGATGGCTAGATTTCAATACCATTGATATCACAGCTTGTTTGCCGCAGTTTTGAAGGCTTTGTTTAAAAAAATCAAAAATAAAAAAATCACAACTTATCTTCAAAGCATGGCAAGTGTTTTATATGAATCTAGGACTTTTCGTCGAAATCAACATCGTCGGAGGCCAACTTTGCCGAAGGTTAAATTTGGTTGAAAAGTAATCTCGTCACTACACAACTTCGTCGATAGTCATCTTCATCGCAATGTAACATCGGCGAAATCAACTCGGTCGAAAATCAGAATGATCAAAGTGCTGTTTGGTAGAAAAGTAACTTCATTGTGAGGCCATTTCACTCTGAAATTGGTAGTGAAACGAGTGCCAGGTGAATGGGTCCGGTGACTGTTCATGGTGGCCGTATAATGATCATGTAACTGAACACCACCTGCCAACTTTTTACACTCTCGTTCGGTTAAAAAAATATCTAAACTGCCACCAAATTCAGCCATGCTGACTGGTCAACGGTAGAGAGAAGACTGAACCCACCCACCCACCCCCTCAAAAAAAAAAAAAAAAAAGACATGGAAGACAGATAATGTATGCCGGGAAACTTTATTCACAGTTTGATATCAACCCATTAAAATTGTAGCCCCCATGGTCGCACACGCGACCAATTGTCTTTTCGGGCAAACCGAATGAACTTTCGTCGAAGTTGATCGCGACCAGTTTGACCAGACGGCCAAATTGATTTCGACATACTGTCATCATGGCCATTCAGACAGTCGACAATTTTAACCTCCGACGAAATGAATTTACGGCGAAGTTGATTTCGACGAATTGTCCGATAACCGTTTTATATGATGAGGGGCTCCATGGGGTTTTTGTAAGTGCTCTATGTAAGTGTGCTGTTCAACATGGTAACGTTTCATTAGGTAGGCTCCTACTACCTATATGTGGTACTTTCAAAGGATCAAATAAAACGGGATGTTTTGTCGCAATAAGTAAGCTGTAGCTTCACTTACCCACAACAAATACAATGATTTTGAATTACAATGTATATTTGATCAAATTGCCACCCGATTAGTCAGGCTAATTGATAGTTTTGGGACCGGATAAGCGGGTCGGACCCCACTATAATATCTTAATTGTACCCAAGCTTAGTCATTCTGTTCACCCGAATCTTTTCTTGCGTTGGTTGTAGCATCTGTTACTGGCTGTATTGCTGATTTTTCCTTCATAACTTGGGGTATTTTCAGACTGACTGTGCTAGTTTAGGGATACAACTGCTGACAAACGTACTAAGATAACACCACCAATGCAATGACCAAGTCGCAAGTGTGGGTTCTGAGCTCGCAAGAACTTCAAATACAGTTTAGACAAAGGCTTTAATTTTTCCCGCCGAATTTAAATGTAATGAGAACTTGTGCGTGAATTATTAAATCTGATTAGGACTATTGGTTTCTTTGGGTAGAAAACAATCGCTGCCACGTCGGTGATGAAAGACGGCGTTCAAACAGCAATGCCTTTGAAGTAGGATTAGCACGTGCAGTCATGTCATGATCTCGGCTGACTGTACGGCCTGTCTTCAACACTTTTCTTTGGATTAAATGTTAAAAACTCAAGATAGCATAAAGAAAAAAAGAACAAAGTACATGTAACAAGAGTGACGTAATGCATAAAATGTATGACCATATGGTTTGGGAACCACAGCGCCAATGCGTCAGCGTCATGGCTAGAGCGGACACAGCGGTGGCCATTTTAAACGACCTGTTGCCACGACCGGTCATGTGACCACTCTCTCAAGCCCATCCCCTTCACACTAACAACAAACAAGGTCGGCGTGACTGTCAACGCTCAGCAAGAAGCTCTAATAAATACCCCCGTTTTTCTCTGTTTTGCAATTTCAGCAGAAATTTGATTTTTACATAACAGATACATAAGATGTTCATCCATACAAAGATCAAAAAACATTTTTGGGCCGAAATTTCAGGTGATTTGTACCTCGCTACCTTAAACATATATTAATGTTCAAATTATGGGGAGTACTATATTTGCAGTTGCAGGCAAGAAGTAGGTGAATCATAATCAGAATCCAAACAGCATGGTTGATGACACTCTGGGCTCAATTTTCTCATAAATCTAACCATTTTCCATGAAACTACTTGGCATAATGAAAAATCATGAGGACATTGTATGAAACATCATAAAAAGTCATTTTGAAAACCTGCAATGTTTATGGTACAAGTTTAGGTATACTGTAGTTCTAGAAATTTTCGCGCTCGATTTAATTTCGCGCTTTTCGCGCTACCACCTAAAGCGCTAAATTAAAATGCACGAAAATAAGTTGCATTGTATTTCACTACATTGTTTGGCATTGGATTGCGCGAAACTAAAAAGCGCGAAAATTCTGTAATTTCAGAAGAAATGAGTTTGCGCGAAATTAAACACGCGCAAAAATTTCTAGAACTACAGTACCTCTGCCAGGTATCATTATGTTACATGTATGTCGTGTCAAAAATTCTTAGCATATCAAGAAAGGACATCATCAGGACTGAGAGAACAACTTTAGTGGAGACCAAAACTAGCTCCTTGACCACTAGTTTGAATAGATTCCTGCATATGGGCAGGGATGAGAGGTAGAAAGTTCCCCCCCCCCAAAAAAAAATCCCTCAAATTAGAATTAATAAAATAATAATTCTGTCGAGGGGTTTCCAGAAATGCCCTGATATAATTTTAAAGCCAATAGGTTTGAAAGATGATTTATGAAGGTTTTCCCCAAAAATGACAGAAGTGACCATTTGAAGAAATTTGGCAGAAACCCGTATAGGTATATTCTCAGGAAGTTTGATGAGGATCTCCAAGTAAAAAATGTGAAATTAATAAATGAATACTAAGCCCATACTTCAAGTTAGCATCAATTACTGCTACTGTATAATCTTCAGTATTTTCAAGCATTTAATTTTCCCATTTGACTTCAAAACAAACTTTCCATGGTTTATTTTCCAGAATTGATCCTGAATTGCATTTAATATCTATAGACAGAAAATAATTCCTGAGTCAAATATTCCAGAATGTACATTTTCAGGGGGGAACCCCCCCCCCCCCCCCCCCCCCAGCAATATTTGTCCCGAGGATTGGTTGAGTATTTATTTTTTTCTGCATGGAAAAATTTCAGATTTTGTGATGCATCATTTTGTCACTGCATCTTTGCTTAGTGTCCTTTTGGTGCATTGTGCTCAAAGTGCACTGAAGAAAGTTGTTGACCGGGACTATTATATTGTATGTAACTACAGACATGATGGTACTTGAATGAAACGTCTTTTCGCATGGAACTTAAATCTGACATCCTTATTATAATTCAGAGTATAGTTTGTTTCAAGTAGTTTGACTTTAGTCACAGCTGGCACTGAAAGCATTAAAACCATGATCACCTCCATACTCTGATACTAAACGTTTAACTTTCTCTTACAGGTCCTGCCTGGATGAATCGCTGTATGGGTGTGTCAGTGGTCCTGTGTATACCAACGCTGTGGAAATTAAACAGAGAAGAACAGGCAGTTGAGAAAGTGCATCTCGTCTAGAGGCACAAACGTTCCATGTGTGGCTTGCCTGCCAAGCAATCTCTTCATTTGCCTTTGCAATGGACAAACTTTCCTTTTACATTCATGGAATTCCAGTCATATTGTTCAGGAGGCAACATCTGTGCAGATCTCCACACTATTCTGCATGGTGGCAGCACCTGCTTCCTGTGTCACATGAAACGCTGGTGCCATCAGGTGGCTAATTACTATATTCACTTGGGCATGCAGTAGGGCAATGCACAAAATTTCTTAATAGCACAGGAAGTGGACAACACCTCAGTCAATGGTACCCTGCCAGCGCTGGTTTACATAGAGAGATGAAAGAGAGTTAACTATCACATGACCACTGAAGAAAATGACATCATGCTTAAAAATTCCGCCCACAAAGCAAGAGTTGGTCCACCTTTTCAGCATGGTTTCTCTTCACCTGTGAGCAGGTTTTGTTTGTCTCCCAGGTGTCTCCACCTGCAGGTAGATTCATGGAGGAAGTTACCCGCAGCACCACCTTCAGGTGACATGCTCCATTAGATTGCTGCCACTGATATTTAACCCTTTCAGTGCCAGCTGGTAGACTGAATCAATAACTTTCCCTGGTGTGGTTTTAACACAGTACATCCATAGCACATAGAGGAAAGCTGTTGACTTGGACCAACTGTACAACTGTTTATTTAGAGTTCAGATATGCTGGTATTTGAATGAAAGGTATTTTGAAGATGAATTTCTGCATGGAATCCTGGAAATATTCAAGTGAGGACTTTTCCATGAGAAGCAGGCAAAGGGTAAAACCAGTATCTGGAAAACATCTTAACATGCTTGTCATCTTGACTTACTTATACAGCAGTCCTCCCTTGTAAGGCCACCCCCTATGTGCATCAGAAACGTGGCCTAATTACAGGGGTGGTC
>OZ026627.1:41233748-41421914 GCA_964020975.1 Hermodice carunculata
TCATCTGTTGTCCAGCCACAATTCACATTTTGAAGTTTCCAAACCATTGGCCAGATGTACATCAACCTTGTGTTTTGGGTCTCTACTAAATTAATAAATTGGTCATGATCCATTGATTTTTGGATTTTTAATGAATTTTCTGTTCATTTTTTTTTGTAAATCTTAAAGAAGCTTCTCCAAATTCACTGAGTCAATTGCTTTGAAATTACATAGGGACACCTATAGACATCTTTAGACCTAAATTTGTTGAACAGATGGCACTGTGAGTTTTCTTATTTTGTTTTATGAATTTTCATGTGTCAATGCTATTTTTGACTTCTCTGAAATCGTCCCTCCGATTCTGCTGAAACTTGGTAGAAAATGTAGCTTGTGGAAGGGTCAAACAAACTGTTCACTAGGCGTTGATGCTTCAGATTCCTAATTTTCGATGAAGTATTAGTTCAGGTACCGGTACCTATTGATTAATGCGTACTTCCCATTGATAGCTATGCAAGTCAATGGGGACTGCAATAGTATATATATTGTTATTTATATTTCACACTTTTCGAATTTTCCAAAAGCCTCGGCTGAATCCTTCTCAAACCTAGAGATCTGCTTTGGGCGAGTCTCTGCCAAATTGCTCAATTGGTCATGCTCCAGTGATTATTTAATTTTTAAGGGTCTGCCCCATGAGGGGACCCTTTTTGTTTTCGGGTTGTTCGTCCGTCCGGATATGTACATTCTTGGTATGGCGATATCCACGGAATGCCTCCATGTATTTTGCTCAAATTTGGCAATATGCTTATCTCATCTGGCAAGATGAACTGATTCGATTTTGGTGTCATCATGACCAAATTTGTGCAAATGGCAGCCTAATTACATGCTCATTAGGGCAGACCCTTCAGTTAACTCTTTACCTTGAAGCTATGTCTAGGTTTGTGTGATTTTTTGGGGGGGTGGGGGTGGGGTGGGGGTGGGGGGGATCTACTAAAGTCTTCTCCAAGAGCGCTGTTCCAATAGCTTGCATAGGCACACTTCTTGGGACCTGTAGACCTTAATTTGGTAAACAGGTGGTGCTGTGATTAAAAAAAATTGTTTTATGTGTTAAAGCTATTTTCGACTTTTCCGAAAGTGTTACTCAGATTGTGCTGAAACATGGTAGAAATGTCTACTGGAAGCATGAGTCAAAGCTGTTTACTAGGCGGTGATGCTCTAGATTCCTGAGTTTTGAGAATTTTGTTCAGTGTGGGTACTATGGTCAATGTGCACAGTGAAACCTGTTTTGAGAGACCGCTCTAATGAAAGACCCCCTGCCTTTTAAGACCATATTTCCAAAGTTCCTTTTGCTATCTCTCCCATGTTATTGTACCTCCATTGAGAGACCACCTGCATTATGTGACCATTATTTTGCCTGCTCTAGGGGTGGTCTCTAGAAACAGGTTTCAAAGTATTCCTAATGATTACTATGAAAGCCAATGGGGATCGCAACAGTGAATTACATTTTTGGCTGCTCCAAAACCACAAGCCAGACTGACTTGGAACTTGGAATTATGCCTTCAAGGAGTCCCTTGTCAGTTCTTTAAAATGGTTATGTGCCAGTGATTTTTGGATTTTGTATTACTTGTTTTCTTGCTATTTTTTGCGAAAATCTTCTGGGTTACCCATGGAGCAGGGTGGGATATATTTGGAATTTAGAATATCAAGGTCAGCTGGACGTGAGGCTGTTCAAACAACCCTCTTTTTCAGGTGCTGATCTGGCGAGGGTTAATAAAAGAGCTCATTATTCCATTGTTTATTAGCTCTGCTGACCAAAGGTTGCAGAGCCTGTGTGACTGCTCATGTCTCTCCGTCCCTAACAAGCGTATGGAGTTTGTATCAGACAAGTGATACGTATTGCTAGAAGCACTACACTTTTTAGCAATTTTGTCAATAGAGTCAGAACTTTGTTGCAAAAACTAAAATGCAAAGGTTATAAAAAACAACAACAACAACACGCTGTTGAAATGTTTCCAGAGATATGACCAAATACCTAAATATACAACACTTACACAAGAACATTAGTCAAACAATGTCAAAATAGAGCTTGAAATGACAAAGTGTAGTCCTCAAAGTGTTTAGAGTTGTTAGAGGGAAAGTATTCAGGGTAAAGTATACTTAGCCCACATAGAGAATTTTCTTTAGTCCATCTTAAGTTGGAAAACCATGATCATACACACTTTTTGCAGGATTTCTTTCATTTCAACCATCATCCAGTATAGTGAAAGAGGTACCCTAGTACCCTGTACGTCATAACACCTCTAGTCAACTTTATGGTGCTAAAAATTGTATTACTATTTACCTGTTTATACCAGTACTGTCGGTATGGTAGAATAGTGTATGAAGCTTTTAAGTTTCAAAGGAGACGTCCGTAAACTTTTGCTCGTTAGCGTGATATCATCCAGTTTTCAGGTTAGCCCAATATAACTTTCAGGACTAATGGGATGTATAAAAATCTAGGCCCCATTTTGATATTAGTGGTGCCACCTACATAATTATGTAATACAGGGATCCAAATGTGAAAATCTTGTGAACACTCTAGCATCTTTAATTTTTGGCGGATTGTCACCAAATGTAGTGGGATTGTGGGGGAGGTCATAGTCTAAGCTGCTAATGATATTCATGTTGCCACCTATAATTTGATGGAAATAATGAGCCAAAATGTGTTTTAAGATATAAAATTCCACATTTGGGAAAGTAATTGGATTAGACTTGCCAAATTTATATGATATATAGACCATGTCCAATGATAGACAGTTATGTAATATCAGTGACCTTGACCTATTTTGTGAGGTCACCATGCCTGTAAAGTAAAAAAGGTGATTTTTGTAATGGCTGGGTATAGCTTGGGCATCAATGGCAAAGAGAATTGAGCCTCCAAATCAAAATTGCACTTGATTACAAGATACATAAAACTATACTTGGTGACCTACTTTTTGGGTCACTATGACCCAGAAATTATGCAGTTTGGTGCTTGTCCAAGTTTATTGTTTTTTTTGTCAATAACTTGAAAAGTTTTGACCCAATTTGAACAAACATACTATGTATGGAAAGCTGGATGTGGGGTGCATATTTTGAACATAACAATTTTTCCATCTAAGTTGAAGGTCAAGGTCAAGTGGCTAGTTTGAATATATGGGTCATCTCGTGAATGCTCTGCGCCCCATAATTCTTGAGGTAGGCCCATATAACGTTTAGGAGTTTTAAAGTGTATGAAAATCTTTGTCAACATCAATGTTGGTGGTGCCACCTATAGTATTGTGTAATGTACAGGTCAAAATGTGAAAATCTTGTGACCGCAATACTGTCCACAGTTTTTAAGTAAGCCCAATATAACTTTAAGGACTTATAGGGTGTATAAAAATCTACGTTCTTTTGGATATTGGTGGCGCCACCTACAATATTATGCAATATACGGGTCAAAATATGAAAATCTTGTGAACACTCTAGCATCTTTAATTTGTTGCAGGCAGATCTTCAAATTCGGTCTGTTGGGGGGGGGGGAGGAGGTCAAAGTCTAAGTTGCTAATGATACTAGTGGCGCCACCTATAATTTGATGGAAATTATGAGTCAAAATGTGTTTTAAGATATAAAATTCCATATCTTGACAAGTAATTGGATTAGACTTGCCAAGTTTATAAAATATATAGATAATGTCCAAAGTTAGAATTGTATATAATATCAGTGACCTTGACCTATTTTTGTGAGGTCACCATGCCTGTAAACTTGAATGAGGTGATTTTGTAACGGCAGGGTGTAGCTTGGACTTCAATGGCAATGTCAGCACAGCACCAGGCAGGCCTATGGGCCTTTTGTAGTACATAATCTGGGTGTCCTTGATCTTCTGTTCCAAGGTCACTCAGGACATAAAGTTAAGGACCTCCTCATTGTTGTCTTGGCACATGCAACAATACTCATCACAGGAGTTGCACAAATAAGCTATTATTACATGTGGAGCAAAGTGCCATCTCACGGACAATTTTTAACATTAAATGCACATAAGCTTTATCTGTTCATAAGCCACTTTAGGACTCACAACTTTGAAATGAACAGGTGCTATAATAATAATACTTTATTGAACCTCCGTTTCCGGAGAATAAAATGATACAGCACAGTACATATAAACAAATACAGACGATAAATAAAATACAGTCAAGATATCACAGGACTATGTACATGTACAAGATTTCACTGATAGCAAAAACTTATTCTACTAAAAACACCACATACTAAAATACCTATATCCAGTAACCTCGCCGACATAAAATGCAGTGAATTCCTGTACAATAGAGGACAACAGAGCATAAATTGTTTACAATAAACTTCATAGAGCATAATAAATGTATTAATTGAAATATATTGCAATGAAGACTTAGATATTATTTTGACTTTTTCAGAAAATACAGTTTTACTGATATTTTCAATTCATTGAGTCTGCTGGATTGGTCTATTTCGAATGACATCTTATTCCATTGTCTACTTCCTTGAAATCTAAAAGTAACCTTACCTAAATTAGTCTGATACAAAAGTAAATAGCATGAACTCTTATATTATAGCTGTGAACAGAGAATGGTAATATAAACCACCCTTGAAAGACTGCAAAGAGCATTATCCATATTTCATTTGAACACAAATATGCCTTCATTTGTACACAAATATGCCTATTAGGTTGTCATGCATACGCCCAAATTGCCTTAATTTCAAATTTTCAAACAAGGGGAAGTATGTCAATTCGGAATAGAAAGTGTAATAATTGTTACCATTTTCTTTCATAAAATTTCCAGTCTTTTAATTTTTTTGTCATATTTTGCGATCCATTCAATGTTACTTTATATTAAATAAGGATAAACAAACATGTAAGATAATTTTTTTTAATATGTGTCTGGGTAGATGCTGTCGAACTTGTGCAGATATTCCAATCATTTTAGCCAATTTAGAAGCTATATAGGCAATGTAATCCTTTTCCCATCAGTCAATTTGGTTTTCGCTACTCACTCTACATTTACACCATCAAAGTTTTATTTGTAAGCCTTTTGTGAATGTTTCTGTGATTAAACATGGTGTAATTAGTTTTTAAAAAAAATAGTTTAAAGGTCATTTGCTTATTTTGAAACAGTTGGCTACTTTGTCATTTCAGTATTAACAATATCATGAAGGCTATTTATTTTTAAAAATTGTTTACATTTCATGAGAAAAACATAATATTGATGTTATTTGCGAATAAAATACAGTATATTTTCTGATACATGTGGTAGGTCGTAGACATAAATCAAAGAGTAATGGTCCAAGAATTGAACCCTGTGGTACTCCAAACTTTATTTGGCGCTTTTCAGGTACCACCTCATCAAATTGCACAAACTGTTGTCTTTCCTTAAGATAACTGTTAAACCAGGTATATCGTGTGCCACGGATTCCATAGTATTCAAACTTTTTAGTAGCATTTCATGACTGATTTATCAAGGGCTTTGGATAAATCTAAGAAAATGCCGATTGAGAAATCACCTTTTTCTATTGCACTGGTAAGTTTGTCTACAAGTGTTGCAAATGCATTTCAATTGATAGCTGCTCTCGAAATCGAAATTGTAATTCGTAAAAGTTTTTGTGTTTGTATAAAATAGTAATGAGTCCGGTGTACATCAATTTCTCCATACTTTTAGAAAAGCTGGTAATGGTGATATCGGTGTGTAGTTGGTAAATGTAAAGCGATCATCTGATTCGCAGATGGGGTTAATTTAGAAGTGTTTAATTCAAGAGGTAGTATTCCTGTCCTGGGGGAAAAAAGAATTAAAGAGATGAGTCCGGGATCCTTTTAAAGCATCACAGATCTTTTATAATATCGGTTCCCATCTCATCATAGACAGAACTGTCTATTTTAGTGCCTTGATGGTAAAAATGTTTTCATTTTCTCTGACTGGGTGCAGAAATAATGCTTTAGTGTATTTTTTTTCAAATATTTATTAAATGAATCATGTTAGTGTGGAATATTATTGACCAGAGAAGCTCCTATATCCCCCCAAAAAGAATAAATTTGTTAACTATTAATTTTGGATCATTTTAAAGATTGACCATCCTCAATAAATTTATATATATATATATATATATATATATATATATATATATATATATATATATATATATTGTTGATTAGTAATCTTTCATGTTTCTTCCAAATATTTTTATTTTCTTGGAGCAAGTGAGATTTTTCTAGATATTCATAGTAAGTGCGTTAGTTTATTTTTATAGGCTATGGATAATTGCTTCAATATTTCATTTTCATTTTTATAAAGTTTATTTTGCCTCTTTATTTGTTTATTTATTTAGGTGCATAGCGTGTCTGTAACCCATGTTTTTTTCCTTCTTCTTTTTCCAGATACGTAAAAGGTAATTTTTGGGGATACATGTGCCATATGCCTTCGCTACTTTAATATAAAGATGCGTGAACGGATCTTGTTCATTTTTGTTCATATACCTAATTCCAGTTTATGCTTGATAATAATAGTTTTAATTTTTCCATGAAGTGCTGGTTTACTAACGTTTCTGTTATGTTGAGTTCACTTCTGTTGGGTTTTGCAACTGTTTGCAGATTGTTGTTTCGCGCGTCTGACTGCGCTCCACGGATAAATGGAGCACCCACTCAGTGACGATAGCGTAACTTTGTCATAGCAGGCAATGCAACTGTGGACATATGGGCAGATTCCCAAGAGTTCCTTGGGTATATGCTCATATAAAACAATGGTAACGTTGTTGTGCTTCACCGTGTTGCGAATGTCTCGATAACATCTTCTCCAGTACCGTGTCATAGAATAAAGTCATGGGCCATGACACGCAAATTTGTATATTCTGGCATGTTCGTGTGTGTCTGTGTGTGTGTGTCTGTGTGTGTGTGTCTATGTGTGTGTGTGTGTGTGTGTGTGTGTGTCATAGATTCCGATATTTATCTTAATTTTGGAAGATTTATTTTGGAGTAACAAATTATTCTGTTCAATTGTGAATATCATGACGTGGTACGACTATAGGGAAATATGTAACTCTATTAATAACTTCTCTTTGAGCAGAGAATGCAGTACGTATTTCTGCTCTTTCGAAGTTGGTATGTCATACAGTATGCAAGTGGGTATAGTATACAAGACAGAGCCACCTAGTGTCAATCTTGTTACCGTCATACAGAGTCGGATTTTCATACCCTTGTCTCCCATCCAACCAAACAGCACACGCCTTGCTGCATAGGTGAATAGAAGAAAATCGGCCAAGTTTGTTTCCAGTCCAAACTGTCGTGGACCTGAGTGTAAGAGTATGGCACAAAGTGCCTGAACATGTATAAAATATTAAACTAGAAGTTGAGATGTGACTAGATTTTTCCAGAGGCTAGGTATAGACATTCCATTTCATGTCTCTCCACAAGTGTTACATATGCTGATTGTACGCTCTCTCTCTCTCTCTCTCTCTCTCTCTCTCTCTCTCTCTCTCTCTCTCTCTCTCTCTCTCTCTCTCTCTCTCGTTATTTGTCTTATGTCTACGTACAGAGCTTCATAATGCCATGACTGTAATTGGTGCAGAAATAAAGTTCATTCATTCACGTTTCTCCATATTTCCAAGACCGCAACACGTTTGGTAGACTTTAACCTTGCCCTGTTTTCACTTTTCGTCGATAAATGAGTGTTTTCATTTTCGGTTTCTACTTCTGCTAACTTGTCGAAGGTCTTGGAACCTATTGTGGTCAGCATTATCAATGCCTCCATAACCATAGTCCATCTCCAGCCTACTTTGTTCAACAGTTGCTGCAGGACTAGACCAAAAGCATGGTGGCTCATTAATGCCAACCCACTGCTCATGTTTTATCCCCAATTAAGGAGTACTATATCTCGTAATTACGATAATATCAAGTACATGTAATGACGTTACTATCTTGTAATTACGAGATAAAAATAGAACATTAGCTTCGCACGAATGAGCCAACATACAATTGGAAGTGTTCCTACACCAGACTGCCACTGCAATCCCTCGCCAGGGCGCGCTTTTTCTGAAAGTAATGCTGTACCACCATCATTCGTGGCATGCACATCTGTCCATTGCCAACACCTGGTATGAAAGGGAAGGCAGAATTCTTTGCTGTGTGACATCAAGGCCTGTTAAAGACTGTTCTGCAAGTGCTGCCACTCTGTCGAGCAGGTATAAGAAGTGAGCGACAAGTGTATGCTTTGATGAACTTTTTGGCCTGAGAGTTTTCGTCAAGGTTTTGTATCGTATGTAGGCCTTTCTTTGGTGAGTCTGTGCTAATTTTATTCAAATAATGGCGTGCCAGTCATTTATGTGATTTTTAATCAAGTTTTTGTTGTTTTCTTGTAGAAAATCATCAAAGCTTTTCGTTTGTGCAATCGCCAAGTCAATTGCTCCGAAATTGCATTTGGAAACTTCTCTGTTTCATGAGAAGTCACACACGTATGTGAGTACTAATAAACATAAAGTAAATTGATATATGCCTCAGTGGGGTATGTGTCCTAGTCACTGTTGAACATGCATGTAATATTCATCTCTGGGCTAGAACTTCAGTGTGCTTTGATATTGCATCATGAAACTTGGCACACACGTGAATAAGGACTTACATACATGCTAAGTAGCAACAACCACTACCACCACACTATTAGTTCTCAATGTTCTTAAACCATGTGTAATCTCCAGTGTCCTAGTCTTCGCACAAATATAAAGTAGTTTTTATGTTTTAAAATCCTGCTTTTCCGTTCAGAATACCGCAGTTGACCGCTAATAATAGTTGGCCCTAACATATATATACTTAGGCTCGACTTGTATATGTTTGTTGAGCATTATATGTATGGGTACTTGGTTTGCCTTACAAATACGTGTATATATATATATATATATATATATATATATATATATATATATATATATATATATATATATATATATATATATATATATGTATATGTATATATATATATATATATATATATATATATATATATATATATATATATATCGTGCACAACTGTTTGGTGCCCGGATCAAGTAATAATTACGCTATATAATAATTGGTGTGTCAGGTTACGCTACAAAAAATAAATATACGGAGCATGTACGTAGGTTTCAACATTTCAGATATTGCCATTTATATCATCTTTGCTTACATCGACAGAGATGATAATATTTTGATTTACACTGGACCATATTACGGCTATCACAAACCTAATTCCACATATTACAAAAAAGTCTATATTTTATGTTAGGAACGAGCGGGACTCGAACCTGCAACCTTTGGCACCAGCCCCCCAGCTGACTCTCACCGACTTAATTTTGGGGCCATTAAGCCATTATTACATAGGAATAGGGATTTGGTCGATTGGATATGTGCGATTCCCATATCCACTCGACCAAATCCCCATTCCCATGTAATAATGGCCAAATGGCCCCCTAAATTAAGTCAGTGAGACTCAACATGTACGTGAAAAGTGCCAACGACTGACTGCTGACTGCTTTGTGAAAAAAAAAATGAATAAGGAAATATTAGTCACCATTACTATTTGTGAAAGCAGAGATGAATAATAGAACATTTTTTGGCTGACCATTAAATCAGCACCAGTGCGGTTGATTCTTTCTTCTTTGGATATCCTATTGTATAGACTGAACGAAAAAAATGTTTGTTTTATCAATGGGCACATAAGCGTACATTAAAACCGTGCTCCATACACATTTCTGAAAAGGTCAGAAATATATATATATACATATATGTGTGTGTGTGTGTGTGTGTGTGTGTGTGTGTGTGTGTGTGTGTGTGTGTGTGTGTGTGTGTGTGTGTGTGTGTGTGTGTGTGTGTGTGTGTGTGTGTGTGTGTGTGTGTGTGTGTGTGTGTGTGTGTGTGTGTGTAGAATAAATGACTATGAGGTAGGTTGCGCTGCTGTCTCTCCTTCCTTGTAAGGATCCGGAAAACACGCGATTAAGAGAAATAGAATGCCGCCGATCGCCTCCATGGTACCGACAACATAAAAAGGCACATCGAAGCTGTTGCTTATGTCTATGATCCAACCTGAAAAAAAACCAAGTGGCATGTTGTCTTCAAAAGGAAATAAACTATTAGCAGGACATCAGGTCACACACAAAAGTAAATGTGTATCCTGGGTACAGAACAATGTTGAACTCCACTTTTTGTTAAGAGTGACGGAGCACTGCTTGCTCTCATGGAAGTTGTCTGTTTCGTGGGAAAAGTTTCTGAAGGAGGGAAAAAAGGAAAGACCTGAAATGACTGTCAGTTAATTTTCCGGAAGAAAGCAGTTCAATATTTTATTGTGTTCACACCGCTGCCCATTTTTGCACCTTATTCAACGTTTTGTTTTGAATAAATTTTGGCCCAGTGAGAATGTTAAACTGTAATTCTAATATTTCCAAAAATCCCCCATAAAAAAGAAAGCGTGGAAAATTCATTTTCATATATATATATATATATATATATATATATATATATATATATATATATATATATATATATATATATATATATATATATATATATACATATATATGTATATATTTACAAAAGAAACGATTGACATAATCCTCCAGATGCAATATTTGGAGATTTGCTTGAATACTTTTGTTGAAATGGTAATAATACCTTCTAAACACATAATGACATAATATTATTATCATTGGTTATAATTTTAAGGCCACTGCTATCAACTGCGTCAAAATTATCCATTTTTGTCACAACTGCGTCAAAGATGCGTAAAACGAAGCAGTTTTAGGGATCAGCGGAGAAAATTTACAAATAAAGGTTTTAACAAATAGGGGTTGGGGTTGGGGAGGTAAATATATGTGACACTACTTCCTGTTGAGCTAAAGCAATTGTGCCATCACTTCCGGTGGACAATCAGAAGCCAATCAGTGGGGCCAGGTATGTTAACTCATTAGGTGACTCTACTTGTTAGAAGCTAGATATCAATCCTAAGTTACCAGTAGCGCCAGCAGATACAAACAATAATGATATTATAAATGAACAAATCGATCCACAATGAGTGCTTTTTAGTATGAAAAAAATATTGTTGAAACAGCTTGGTAATTTCACAAATGGACAATTTATGTTGATTATGCAGAGATGTTAACCTAATGACCAGGCAATTGCAGAAGTGTTTCCAAAAGTTGAAAACATAAAGATAAAACTTTGAATCGCGTCAAACAGGATATCGTTTTGTTTTTGGGCAGCCGCAAGACATCCAAATATGCTTTATGTGCATTTATTTTTGGTTGTGTAGAGGCTGGAATGTGTTAAATCAACAGAGACCTTCTATTGTTGGTACATGGCAGTGAAGCAAAAAATGTTTGACAGTTCCTGCGCCCCTGACCATAAATACAATTGGAACTATCAACAAATCTGTGATTGAACAAACAGCGCAAAATAAAAGGCAATATGTACTTTGTAAAATGGAGTTTCCCTCTCAAAAATGTTGTTAAACAGTTTTGAAGCATATTAGAAAATGAAAAGTGCAAGAATAGCCCGTATCACGGCTAGCTTTTATATACCTGACATGGGCGATGCCACAAGATAGCCGACAGAACCTAAAGCAAAACTGAGACCCAGTGCTCGCTCCAAGTTATGCTTGCCCACTGTGTCACATAACACAACCGGTCCCACCGCGGTCCAGCATCCTGCAAGCGTATAAAACTGTCAGAACTAGAAGAGAAGATATGCCTGATAGCTAATCTGT
The DNA here is from genome assembly GCA_964020975.1 of Hermodice carunculata. Taxonomy (NCBI): domain Eukaryota; kingdom Metazoa; phylum Annelida; class Polychaeta; order Eunicida; family Amphinomidae; genus Hermodice; species Hermodice carunculata. Next base: position 41,245,482 of record OZ026627.1, read on the forward strand.
ATCTCTTCAAAAATTATACAAATCAAAATGCTACAACTTTTAAAAACTCGTCATTGTACACCCCCCACCCCCCCGCGCGCGCACACACACACACACACACACACACACACACACACATATATATATATCCGAAATGGAGTGACATCTGCTTCTATAATAGTTTTGAAGTTGTTCAAACATTCAGGTTGTGTAAATTTTACGCAATAAGGATAGATTAAAATGTTTGGACTTGTTCATTCGATGTGGGCATAGCACAAATCTATAAAATAAACTTGGAATTAAACTTTGTATATAAATATATTGAATGTATTCTGCACATTTTTTTTGTATCCTTTATTAGCATGGATGCAAATTTTACAATTTTTGTTTGTGGTTCATTGGGTGCACCTGCAGCACAAACCTATGAATTGAAGTTGGGAGGGCACCTTTGTGTTACATAGTTTCCAAGATATAATAATTTAACCTACATTTTTTCATGTCGCCCCAATACGTGTAAATTTAAATTCTACAACTTTTGTTTGTAGTCCATTGGATACACATACGGCTATAAACCCATGAATTGAAGATAGAATGGCACCTGTATCTTTCATAGTTTGAAGTTATTCAACTTTTATTTTTATATGTCCCTTATTATCATAAATTTAAACTTCACAAATTTTGTTTGTGGTTCATTGGATGCGTCTACAGTCTGTCCAATAGATACATATTCCCAACAAGTAAACCGATAGAACCAACATTTGGATCTCTATGTTGCACACTGTGGAAGCCAGAAGTGATTGACATCCTTGAATGGTCCTAATTTGTATATTATTCAACCTGCTGACTACTTTGAACGGTATGCAAAACTTCAGTACAGCTGCTATACCTGTGCCAGCTTTGAAGTTTCTGACTGGCGCGGTGTCTAAGTTTGAGTCGCCACAAACAATGAGTGGAAAAAAAGACCAACGGAATTAAGAATAGTAGGAAAAACAATATGTCTGACACACAGACAAATTAAGACTGAACCAACACCTTTCCTTGGTACAGCGTTGACGTGTTAGGAAAGTGCTGGTCTGAGGCATGTTATCTCCATAGCGTTAGCTACAGGGGTATCCACGTGTCTTTTTGCACACCTAGTTTCAAATTTGGACACCCCAAAATCATGAGCTTTATAACAAAACAAAACAAAACAAAAAAAAAACAAAAAAAAAAAAAAAAAAAAACAAACAAACACCTCCCCCCCAAACCCCCCCCCCCCCCCCCAGATATGAAATATGGACGAATTTAGCATTTTGAACACCCATGTTTCAAATGCTGGCTAATACCCTGGTTATCCCGACCAGTTTTTTTTTCAACAATTCGCATACAAAATATTTTCTATTGAATGGAAATTAGAGTAAAAACATTAATGAAATGGAATTCAAATACGGGCCCTATTGTGTGATCTGAGCCGAAGAAGGTTAATAGTATTCGAGGAAGGTGGTGGTGTGGTGGTAGTGTGGGTGGATGGGAAGGGGTACATACTAAACCAAAACGATAATGTGATACATGGATGATGATGACGACAACGGTGTTGTAGAGACGCTTGAAGCAGGAAACGATAATGAGAAATATGAATTACTTTTGAAAATAAAACGTGATCTGTCATTGTTAATTCAGCTGCTTGGTTAGAATGTATAGTTTATTAGTATGCCATATCACAGCTTTACCATGCGCACCAAGTTTTTGAACAGAATATTGTTGATAGGTCTGCTTTCAACCTTTCTTTTGAAAATTGAAAGCTAAACAATAAAAAAAAAGTCACTGACAACTAGCCTTGAGCGGGGAAGGGTAGGGTGAGGGAGGGAAAGGGTTGCTTTGGGACAGGATTATTATTTTATGACTTACCAGAAAGAGCACCAAAGAAGACACAGTATACCACCATCAACTCGTACGTGGTGAAGAGAAATATCAAAACGGAAACAACGCCACCTAGTATTAAAACTCCTCCTGCCAGCCAAAACCTGATTCTGGGGCTCCTATCTCCTACCCAGCCAAATACCACACGACTTCCTACGTTGGAAATCCCCATGATGGACACTAGAAAGCTGGCAGAGTCCCGGTCTACTCCAAATTGCCTGGCCCTGTCCGGCGTGTACGTGTAGGGCACGTGATAACCAAATGTGAACAGCAAGTATGATACCACTAAAAGGAAAGTGACTGGATTTTTTACGAAGCTGGGCTTGAACATATCATAGAAAACATCTTTGATTGTGTTAGAAACATTAGAACAACACCCAGATTTGGAAGTGTCAGGAGAGTTTTCTTCCTTCTGACTTTTCAGTAACGGAGTTCGTTCACTTTCCTCTTCGTCCACTCGCTCAAGTGGCTTAAAAAGCGCGCCAAATGCAATTCCTGAAAGCATGATGGCTGCTTCGATGACCAATGTCCATCTCCAGCCGACGCTATCAAGCAGAGTCTGTGTTATGAAGCCAAAAGCGAGGGTTCCTGCGCCAGATCCCGCTACGGCAATCCCCGTGGCCATGGCACGCTTCTCTTCAAAATAATGCTGTACCACCACCATTGACGTCATATACATGAAGCCATTACCAACACCTGGAAGAAGAGTACGTGACATGATGACATAGAAGGCGAGGGTTATGCAGCAATATTAAATAATAAAACAAACAAAATTATATATATATATATATAAACTCGTGGACACGTTTTTGTCCAGGCAACTCCATACTCTTTACAAAGAAATAAACGAACGAACAAACTGAGAAAGAAAGAAAGAAAGAAAGAAAGAAAGAAAGAAAGAAAGAAAGAAAGAAAGAAAGAAAGAAAACTGTCCATTTCCACCCCAAGCTCTGGCAAATGACTCAAATAAACCGCCCCAACTTATGAAGAATTCGTCAGATTTAAAATGTTTGGATCGTGCATTTCAGGTAGTAACATACTTCATTGATTTTTTTTTCATGAGTCCCGGTACTTTCTAATAACGATTTTAAAGTACTGGATTATCATTATGTAGACAATAATGTGACGTCAGATGTATACATAAATACTTAAAGTGTGTTTCCAATGTAGACGCTCGTGATGCCCCGTATTGCGCTGCACTCTGTCACTTAGCCATTACCCTAATCTTATGACATTTTCTGTGGGTGTCACCTGATGACCAACTCAGTACTTAAAACTGCATAACCGTGTTGATATGGCACTCGCACATAACTACCTCCATTGAACCATTCTTTTTTTAAGAATGGGGATTTGGTCGAGTGGATATGTGCGTTTCCCATTTCAGCTAGACGAATGGTGCCAAAGGTTGCAGGTTCGAGTCCCGCTCGTTCCGAACATAAAATAGATATTTTCGGCATTTCCTCAATGCTGGTGGATTTAAGTCCCCGATTCTGGAAATAAATGCCGACTCAGTACTTAAAACTGCATAACCGTGTTGATATGGCACTCGCACATAACTACCTCCATTGAACCATTCTTTTTTTAAGAATGGATATTTGGTCGAGTGGATATGTGCGTTTCCCATTTCAGCTAGGCGAATGGTGCCAAAGGTTGCAGGTTCGAGTCCCGCTCGAAAATACATTTACCTTTTGCTTTGTGTGTGTGTGTGTGTGTGTGTGTGTGTGTGCGTGTGTGTGTGTGTGTGTGTGTGTGTGTGTGTGTGTGTGTGTGTGACCACGGACCGGCCGGGTCTCCAACCAGATGACATTTTTACCCTGATCTTGTGGCAGTTCATTTTTTAGGCAAGTTAGGGGTGTCACCTGATGATATATCTACCCTTTGCTTTGTGTGTATATGTATTTTTTTTTACCACGGAATTGCCGGATGTCGAACCAGATGACATAGTAACCTTTTGCTTTGTGTATCTGCGTATGTGCCTGTGTGTGTATACATGTATTTTGTTTTTTGACCACGGAACGGCCGGGTCTTGCCTCCGTAGCAGCCTCCCAGACTCGCTAAAGTTACCGATGTAGGCTCTCGTGGGAACAGAGTATCAACGCCCAGTCACGGCTGCTATATAGGCAAGGCCGGGTCTCGAACCGGCACCAACCACCCAGCCCAAAATGGGAAAAGCACATGTCCACTGTATCAAATCCCCATTCTTAAACAGAATGGTTCAATGGAGGTAGGTATGCGTGAATGCCATAATCCACACGGCCCAGTTCATTGTCATTGTCATTTCTGTCAAAAGTAGTACATTGATCGATTATTCAGAAGCAAAAATCAAGGACCACAGATGGTCACAGGAAGTCATCTTCCTACCTTCAAATTAACAATACAGAAATAGCTTTCCAAAGTGATGAGAATCTGTTAGGCGTAACTCTTGATGACAAACTAGAGGGGGGGGGGGGGGGTTTCGGTACGCTGGTACAGGTAATTATTTTTCTAGAGTACGCAGTACGGAAAATAAAAATCTTTCAAAATTTTGGATAGTACAAAGTACGTAAAACAAGAGGGCTTCCAGTACGTTAGTACGGTAAATAAAAAGCCCCAGTACGCCAGTACGGGAAACCCCTTACCGACCCTCAAACTAAGGTTTGACAAACATATCACTGAGTCAGGTAAGAGGGCAGCCAAACAACTTCATGTTCTGTGTCGACTTCAACATCTGCTTGATGAGAAAACAAAACTAGTTATTTGTAAGACCTATGTACTGTCAAACTTTAATTACTGTCCTCTGATATGGCATTTCTGTAGCCCCACCAATGAGGACAAGATGGAGAAAATTCAGTATCCAGCCTTAAATTTTGTCTTCAACACTGCCTCTAAAAGAAGACAGGAGACAAAGACCTCATGTAAATGTCTGCTAGCAAAAGCAGGCATAATACCTCTGACAACATACAGACTGGGGGCCATTGTTCTGCAGGTTTTAAAATCTATAAAAAAAAAATTGGACCATCATATTTACACATCTTTAAACCCAGAACAAACTGGGACTCCCACAGAAATAAACATTTCTCTTGTCATTCCAAGAGTAAACACCACCACTTTTGGATAACGCAGTCTAAGGTACTATGCAGCCAAACCATGGAATGAACTCCCCAACAGGTATAAAGATAACACGAGTCTTGAGGATTTTAAAATTGTCTTAAACAGTTGGGATGGCCCTCAATGCACATGTCGTTTCTGCAGAGCACATCTGCATTGAGGTGTCTTTGATTTCACATTTTAATATTAGCTGTCATTTTTAATGTGTATCTCATACTTTATAGCTGCCCCTTCCTGTTTGATCCAGTGCTCATCGAGCATGCGCATTATTATGTCTGTGTGCCAACACAGACAGATTAGTTTTCTTTCTTTCTTTCTTTCTTTCTTTTTCTTTCTTTCTTTCTTTCTTTCTTTCTTTCTTTCTTTCTTTCTTTCTTTCTTTCTTTCTTTCTTTCTTTCTTTCTTTCTTTCTTTCTTTCTTTCTTTCTTTCTTTCTTTCTTTCTTTTTCTTTCTTTCTTTCTTTCTTTCTAGGCACATTTGTCCGACATTTCATTTGAAAAGTATTACATGTAGAAACTCCAAACTTGACAGAATTATACTTCCAAAGATGAAGTATCGCCTTTTTATAATGAGAGGTCATGCTTTTCTTTATGCAAATGAAGGCTAATTAAAGTTTAAAATCTTCAATATCTTATATTCTATAGTAGATGTGGTTGTGAGTGTATAGGAGTTCGATCATAGCAAGGCAAAGGTCATCTCAAATGTCAAGGTCATATCAAGGTCAAAAGGTCAATTTTAGGTCAAAAATGTCATTTTGAAGGTCAAGGTTCACTTCAGGTAGAGGTCACCTCAAGGTCAAAGGTCATTTCAAGGTCAAGGGCCACTTTCGATGGTGGCTTTCTTCTAGCCATAACTTAGTCAATTTTTATCCAATTTTGATCATGTTGGGCTCAAATTGTAGCTATTGTAACACTGCACATTTTGAGACTTGCACGTGACCTCTAAAGGTCAAAAGTCAACGTCATTTGGACCTTTGAAACTTTCATCCAGCCATAACTGGGCCAATTTCCATCCAATTCTAATCATGTTGGACTCAAATGGTAGGTATTGCAACGCTGCACATTTTGTAGTTAATATGTAACGTTTAGAGGTCAAAGGTCAAAGTCATTCGGCCCTTCAAAAGTTTCATCTAGCCATAACTTGGCCAATTTTCATCTGATTTGGTTCAAATTGGGCTTAAATTGTGGGTATTTTAGCACTGTACATTTTTGTAATAAACATGTGACCGTCAAAGGTCAAGGTCATTTGGACTTTGAAATTTTCATCCAGCCATAAGCGCAATGGAATGTGAATTACCAAAGGACAAGAGTTGTAGCATTTAATATTTACAGCTTTTGAAGGCACACAGACAGATTTGCTTTGAAGCAAATCTTCTTTTCTCGTTAAAGACTGGATGACGGGGTTTGTCCACCACAAAATCGCAAATAAAACTTTTTCTACCAACTTGATTTCAAATATTTTTGCAGCATATGATAACATATACTTATACACTTCAGATGATAGAATGAAACATTTTTACACCCAAAAATAAGGAATTTTCCTTCATAATGACATTATACAATATGTGGACTTTGCAGCAATTTGTACATGGGGGGACCAGCAAGGACCTCAATGGCACACTTATTTAGACCTGTAAACTTTGAGGGGACAGTCAACCAATGAATGGTAAGCAAGGCCCAGTGCATGTGTAACAGGGCATCCAAGCATGACGCAATGACCACAGACAAATGCAAACCATTTCAACAGGGACCATATACAAGGATTTGAAGCTAACTCGTTTTCATTATTCCGCATGAGCTGTTCTCTTCCGAGCACATGAAAAAGAGTAAAAGGGAGCGCCTCTTTTCTTCTCGCCTTCAAAATACTTGTAAATTTGAAGAATCAGTTTCCTACCTTCAGCTGAAAATTTCATTGTGGCTGAATTTTCAAGATTATGCCCTTGTTGACACCTGTGTAAGGCTGACATGTGACATTGGTTTCAATAATATAAGGAATGTATGTTCAATCATTGGACGCAAACTTGTATTGTTTCAAACCAATCATATGATTATCTGAGTGCGACCAGTGCAACTAAAACAGTCACACAGTGATTGTCATGCTTTTTGTGCACGTGTATTTGTTTGTTATGAGCCATTGAGGTTCCCGCTGCTACCCCCATGTACAAATTGCTGCAAAGTCCACATATTGTGTAATGTCATTATGAAGGAAAGTTCCTTATTTTTGGGTGTAAAAATGTTTCATTCTATCATCTGAAGTGTATAAGTATATGTTATCATATGCTGCAAAAATATTTGAAATCAAGTTGGTAGAAAAAGTTTTATTTGCGATTTTGTGGTGGACAAACCCCGTCATCCAGTCTTTAGCATTGTTTTTATGGTTGGCCAAGAGCCCGGCTCGCTCATGTTGTACTCTTTCTATTTTACCGACTTGAAATAAATCTTATCTTATCTTTCACCAACAAAAGCTCAGAAAGAAGGTGCACGGGTACTTGTACTGACCCCTGTTTTGAACACAATTTTGTTTTGTGTGTTTAAAACGACTCGAGGCCCAGATCTTCGAGTCTCGCTTTGTGATTTAGCTCGTATAAAGCAAACTTGTCTGTCGAAACTGTCATAAACTAGAAGCAGGCAAGCAAATTTTAGGAATGAAATCGCCAAAGCATTGTATCGATATTTTTGTCCATCACGAGAGATAATAAAGCAACTTGCAACTCGTTTATTCTGTAAATCCACCAGGAATTCGACGATATATTTATATATAAATTGTAGGTTCATTATGGCTTGCACTGGTGCATATTTTAACACATTTTTTTTATGATAACTCAATTATTATGATAACATTAGCTGAGTATGATTATGTATATTAAAGGAATTCTATACTGCTCTGTAACAAAATTTTGATTTTATGTTCGGAACGAGCGGGACTCGAACCTGCAACCTTTGGCACCAGTCGCCCAGCTGAAATGTGAAACGCACATATCCACTCGACCAAATCCCCATTCCTAAATAGAATGGTTCAATGGAGGTAGTATGTGCGAGTGCCATATCAACTCGGTAATGCAGTATATTTACTGAGTCGGCATTTATGTCCAGAATCGGGGACTTAAATGGTGAATTTCTTCCTTGTTATGAAGTTAAATTGCATTTTACTATTATTGTGTATAATATATTCTTAAAATCATAATTAAAATTTCAAAGATCATAATTAGGACTATCATTAATCAGGCACCGAAAAGTTAGAATACTTCGAATATAATCGGGTGCAAGACAAGAAAATGAGTTAATGAAGATATATTCAAATCTTTACCATTTATAACTTGTTTTTTGTCGTGTCTGTGGTGTGCAAATGCGTGGCATTCTACGTCTTTTACCTGTCAGAACTCCATATGTTAAGTACAGGACGTATATGGAAGGTGCCAAGGCGCTTGTCTCAAAGCCTATGACAGACAGCAGACAGCCCAGGAACATCACCCGTCTCCATCCTGCTCGCTTGATAAGAGGCCCGGTGAGTATACCTGAAGTGTACAGGCGTAATTGGTCAAAAGAACATCTTTAAGTTTAACTCATTCGCTCTTGGGCACAATGACCAAGATAAACGATTCTGCCTGATTTTTGGACATGTAGCAATATACATGTTTTGCATGGTAGTGGTATGATCATAAAGTGTATGGGAACATCAACATTTGAAATATTTGCCAATTGCAATAAGAACTTCAAATGACATTTACATGAAGTCAGTCCAAAAACCGGTCTCTGATAAGCCTGTTAAATGACATTTTTTTTTTACATCTTACCGGCCAGCTATAGTAAACACTAAAGAAATGACGTGTTAATAGTTTGTAAAAGAAAATGTTTCAGTTCATTTATTCGTCATATTCTATCAAATTTGACAGCAGTTATATCCATCGGAAGCTTCTTACGTACAGCTCCTGATCAGGAACGACTCAAATTTTCCACAATTAAAAAAAAAAAACACTCGTTAACATTTTTCATGGTGTAATTAATTACAAGATAAATATCGTGCAATGACAAGGTACTGTTTTATTATTAGAAACTGCTCTCCTGGAATTAGATATAATTCTATACTGTAATTACATTATCTTATATATATATATGTGATCTTGTAATTAGAATATACCTACATTGTAATTACAAGTACTATAAGGTAATTACTAGATGCAATTACAAGATTTTATAGCGTATTCAGGAGATAAAAATGACGTTATTTTAACCATTTTGTTATCAGTAATTTTTCGGCGAAAACATGTACGTCTGAAGCTACACTCATAGGTTAGAATTCCATCAGCTTGCTGTTTGCAAGCTGGAAAAATAATCTGTGTCTCGTAAACTGACACAACTTCATCAATTTTCTTGCATTTACGTAATATTTTTGATGAAATTTAGCCACAGATTCAAACGCTACTCGGTCTAAATTTATAACTATGTGTGTTCAGGGTCAAATAAAGAGTATGTTTTATTTCCACGGATAAAAAAATCCATGTTTCGTGCATATTTGATTTAGGTCAAATATACACTGTCCAGGCACACTGGCATCAGTAGGCTTATACACAATGGTACAGCTGTAGTGATCAGTATGCTGGCGCATTGATATCACAAGCAGCACTATATTCAACTGGGATTTTTTTAAAAACAAAATTAAACGGGTCAAATTCTATGCTTACATATTTCCCGAAATAGAGTATGAAAACTACACTTGGAAAAAAATATTTGCGTGCCCATCAGAGAAGAGAAATGAAATGGCGCAAGATAGGTTGAATTGTCATTTTTTACCTTCATTTGCCCCCCCCCCCCAAAAGTATCGTCATTTTCCCCCTTTTTAAATAACTAGGAGTCAATATTCAGATCTCACAATATAATATAGGGTGTCAAATTAATATATGGAGTGGAAAAAGGTCATTCCAGCGACGCCCATATACGAAACCTTGGGCCTATAGACAGTAATGTCCATAAAAATAGGAACCTGAGAGGAGAGGACTCGAGGAAAGGCACATTGCTTATGTTTTAGAAGGACATTGTATTTATAGTTTGAATTTTGTCTGATGTAAGCAAGTGCTGTACAATTAACCATATTGTGCCTGTCATGTTCTTTCCAAAGCAAATCGAAGACCAATTTAGATACTTCCTGTCTATTAAATTGGGCGTATAGCATGGAATTAAGATTTAAAAAAACAATAAAGTACTTAAGGTAAATATCCATGATGTTGGGACAAATCCCTATGTAAGTCCCCAACACAAAATGTCTTACTCATGATTTACATCATGAATAAATATTTGCACTCCGGCGACCGCAAAGCATGTCCGTAACATACTACAGCCCTTCATACAGTTGCGTTGGCGGTTATTGTAATTGGTTACTTTTTCATGTGACAAATGACAATATCTAACGGATATCTTACCAGTGAAATATAACAATGCAGGCTGAATGCTACCAATCCACGCTGTGTTTGATCTTGACTCTTGAAAATAATCCAGAAGTTCGACGTACAATACCCCGAAAGTGTAAGTTACCCCTATGGTCAAAAACTGGATCATGAATGATCCAAAAACCACAAACCACCCCCATCCCCCGTCCGGGGCATTTCTGTACGGCCCCCTGGCCACTCCGACCATGTTTACTTTATCGCTGATTTTTTCACTTCGGTGAGCTTGGAGCAGGTAAGGTCCTCCTCGGACTTCAGTCCGTACTATCTTACCATTGACCTCAATCTCCTCGCATTATCACTTTTTGTGGCATTTTGTTGATCGACGTAGATGGTGTGGGCGCGAATTGGACGAACCCGAACCTTATCTGCATTGATTTGACTCATATGACGACGGATGTGCAAGTTGTATTGTCCAAATCCATAAAACCCAGAGTTTGGTGCGTAGAACCCTGGGTTTCGTGATGCAAAACCCAAGATTTGGTTCTAAAAACTCTTGTGCAAGAAACTCTGGGTTTCGCTACAAAAATTCCCAGTTTCGTGCACAAAACGCAGGGTTTTGTCATAAAGCCCTAGGTTTTGGTTAGTTATTTAGTATATTTAGAAACCCCAGGGAATTGTGAGAAAACCCAGTCTGAGATTTGTAAGCAGAGCTTTATGTTTTGTGCTTGCAATGTTCACTTATTAACAAAATCCAGGATTTTGTTACAAAGTCCTGAGTTTTGTAGTAATATGTCAGGGTTTTGTGCTTGCAATGTTAAATAATTCATAAAACCCAGGGTTTCGTGAACTTCACGGTACATCTCCTGTCTTAAGATAGCATGGCACCCTGCCTCCACTACAACGACATATCCCTCACAACATCCGGGATATCTCACGCCCAGCAGTTGACCACCTGGCTTGAATGCAATGGTTGCCTCTCATAGGCCGCTTTTGAGACGTCGAAATTGCTCGTCGTTGACCCAAGAAAAACATTCGAATGTATCGACAGCGGGGATAGATCTGCAAGGGAAGAACATTAGCTTAAATTTGCATAATGCATGCATAAGAAGAAAATCACGGAAGGTTTCAGACGTCTCAAATGGAACTTAGAAGACGGACAGACAATAGCACTGCAAATATCTATCTATCTATCTATCTATCTATCTATCTATCTATCTATCTATCTATCTATCTATCTATCTATCTATCTATCTATCTATCTATCTATCTATCTATCTATCTATCTATCTATCTATCTATCTATCTATCTATCTATCTATCTATCTATCTATCTATCTATCTATCTATTTACCCAGGGTCCCCTTCAGTGTAGGGGCTTGTGCAATAAGTACATAAATATTCATTTATAGTTAAAAAGTAATGTGATTTATATGCAAATAAAAAGATATGTTTAAAAATTAAAGGTAAAAGCATCTACAATTCAAACAATTTACATCTAGTGTTTGATCTTCTGAATATCTTGCTTGCGTCTTGATATGAAAATTGATATTAATCGTTGCTCCCTGTTTAGTGTCAACATGGGACTGAATTCCAAGTCAAGCCAATATTATATCTGAATGTACGTTTCCTGAAGTCTCCAGTCCAGAGGAACATGTAGGGAGAAGTGTTTTCTGATGGTATACGATTTTTGGAGTGGATACGATCTGAGAAATCATGTACATGTACCAAATGGAGTGGGTAGGTAATGCATTATAACATACGTATATACAAACATACATACATATAATTATACTCAGCTGTCATGCAATAGAAATATTAGTTTCAACCATTCTTATCGAATTATGATACATACATGTAAAAATGACAATACATAACGATATTGATGAGGAAAATAAGTTTCAATGAGAAGGACGATAAATAGATTGATGCCTTTTTCGCATGTAACTAAAATGTAGATGTATGGACAGTTATGTAGCGGACTACTCCCCTATGTGAGATGTGATACCCCATGCACGAAATTGTACTTTTCTACTGACCATGTTGAAACTAAATCTGTGCAAATATATACTCAAATGAAAAGACATGGTTTGTGTTTTCAGTACATAAACCACTATAGCTAAGGTCAGTGATGTAAATTTCACCAAAGATATGGAATCTCTGTTTCATTCTACAATAACATCACGATAACGGGTGATATGAACTGTGACTTGTTATCAAGACCATGGTCAATAACACTGACAAACTCCTTGCATATACTCTTTGCTTAACAATTCAATTTGGGAACGTACTTATAATTCCCAGCATGGGACGTCGCTTATCGATGTAACATTGACAATCATAAGCCCCAGGTTTCGTCAAAGTTTGGTAATTAGTTAAGTTCAAACATATTTCATTTCACCAAGTGAAAAATGATTGGAGAAAAAGTGCAGAGCACTTATATGAACTCTCCGCGTATGTCAGTTTTACAAGTTCACCACAAGATGGCGGATAATATATACACTACATACATTGTCATGTACAGCAGTGCTGACTCATTGTATTAATGCAATTAATGGTTTCACCTGTAGAGGAATACATTTATGCAAGAGCTGAGAAGAAACTTTCCGTAAACACAATGACAAGTTAGAAAGACTTAGTCTGAATAATTTAATCATGGACTGTCCTAAGTAAGGTAATGTTTACACAGTCTGGTTGTCTGGGGTTGCCGTATAATGCGTTACTGGTGTTTAGGTTAAGGTGGTCAGGTAGCTGACTTTATACAAGTATTGCTAGAGCACGAGTATAAGAGTTGCATTCCGGGAGATAATGCCTTGTGATTCCTTTGACGAAACCACAGGAACATCGGGGAGTCTTTTCCGTTGTGTCCGAACAGGTGATCGTGCCGGGAACCAGAGGACGTGCGGAGTCGAGCGCGCAGTATGACCGCTTTCGAGAGCCGCAGTAGAAGTGACTTGGAACCTTTGTGGTGGAATTATTTTAGTCGTAAATTGGGAGATACCGCTTGCTTTCTTTATGGTAATATCAAGATAATTCAATAATGCTATTGTGGCCTTAAAAAAAAAAACAACCAAAAAACCCCCAAAAACCGCAGAATTTTATCTCATCATAGTTCTACCATGGAGGCTACTCGTGTAGGCTACCTGGTTCTACACAGAGGTATCGGGATATCATTTTCATGTATCAAATTATAGGTTATTGGATTTGTTGGTGGGGATGGAGATAAACTGTTAGCAATTTTGTACATAAGCGTCAATTTGTGTTTTTCCCTTAGGGATGGTTCAACATTATCATTATTTTTGAATTAGTACTAAGGGTACTAAATTTCATGAACCCCCTCCCTCCCCCCCAAATTAGTACTTTAAAAATGATGATTTTCCAAAAAAAAAATCATAGCAAATTGCACAAAACAGGCCAAAAATTGACCATCATTTTCAATATTCTGTGAAAGTGTACTGACCCATTTAACCCCCTCCCTCCTTGCGTACTGTAAGTACTAATTCAAAAATGATGAAAATGTTGAACCAGCCCTTAATTGCACTGAGCCCTCTCATTTAGTCTCTTCGAAAAAAAAAGTCTTCCTGAAACGTGACATGTAGTGTCAGTCACTATCCTTAAGGCCGTCAGGTTCACACACTCTGACATTGGACTCCTCTGGTAATTGATTCATGTATGTTGGCAACTGCAGTCCGTCATGCATCGTGGGTTAGAAATTATGGTTCAGTGTGGTTTCTAAGATTGTTGGACTACAGGAAGTTCAAAGTAACGAATTTTATTCTCCTAACATGTACACACAGCATGCTTCTAAAAGGAGACATCAATCGTGGTCGTGGGTCCTTGTGTCTTTGTGAACAAGAAATCACTCAGCGCTTCACGTGTCGTTGTTGCTTTTTCACGGAGACACATGAATCCACTGCTGGTCGTGTTGTCTCCTTATTTAAAAACAACAACAACAACAACAACAACAACAACAACAACAACAAAAAACCCACCCCCGTACAATCGATGATAATTTACAACAATCGATTACAATGCAAACAGCAAAAAGTAGGTTGCCAACAGACATTTTTGTATGATAGTGCGTCTCCACATGTGTCTGCCACCAAGCAAGCATGATACAATGCACATGCGTTGAAAAGCCATCGTATCCTATATTTTAGCCGTGTCATGATGACTTTTTTGTTGCCATCATCATGGAGGTATTAACCTCCATGTTATCATCGACTCAAGTACCATTTCGATAACTTGGAATGAATGTTTCCCAAAATATTCATCTGAGTAAATTATTAGACGCCCGTGACTGGATCGTCGGAACGGAATTCTGCAGTCTGTGCAAATGGTACATGCATTTGGGCGAGTACTGGACAGTCACACCAGCAGCAAGTGTACATATGGTAGGGTGGCTATGTTTTCCTCGGAATTAAAAGTCAGTCCAAAAAGTTAATTCTATCAGTGGCCTTTCCGTCCACAAGTTAGTGGGACAACTTGTTGGTTCGAGGTTTTGTCATTCGCACACACCGTCTGAAAGAAGTAGCACCTGTCATCATTTTACTTTCCTTAGCATGCAACGTTTGTTTTACATCCTAAAAAGTCGTCAGTATGAACAAGAGCAAATAATGACTTGCCCTGGAAAAGGCTGATGTCCGTACATGCAGTATTTATAAACCTGTATTTTTTTTTCGCAGTTTTTCCCCGGGAAACGCTGGACAAAAATGTGTTTCAACACTTGTTTACCCTTTTCTCCCAGGCAATCTTGTCATCATTGCTCACCTACCTGGCTTAACATATCCTGGCAAATCCACTCCGACTCATTCAGTGTCACATTTTGGACTGAGTCAACAGCTTTCCTAAGCGCATTTTAGACGCATTGCACCCAAAGCGCGCGATGAAAGCTGTAAACCTGGACTATTATATTCTACGTAACTGTAGGCATGCTGCTACTTGAATGAAAGGTCTTTTTTATAAGAAACGTGAATCTAGCACCCTCATAATAGTTCAAAACAGTTCCACTTTAGTCGCAGTTAGCACTCAAAGATTTAAACCAGGTCATCTTTATCTGATATTTCAGGCGATTTGCCACATACTTGATTGGTTCTAAGATTCGTAAGTTAAGACAATTATTACCAATGTGAAGAACCTCAGATTGGTTTAAACATTTTTTTTTCCAAAAGAGAAAACAATTGGGGAGAAGAGCAAGGTAATTCATGCATGACCACATACTGCACGAGTCAGCATGCATGCAGTATCTTCAGCAGCAAAACACCCAAATTTATGGTGCCATGGCCAGTCCAGTCTCCTGACTTGTGCCCCATTGACATTTATGGGATGTGCTTGGCCGTCGAGTCAGCAATGAGACAAATACCCCGGGCCAAGACAGCCAAGCTCACCAGCAGCATACCAAAGAGGGTCTGGGCTTGCTTGAAGAAGTGTGGTGGTCACATCCGCTATTGATGCGTGCAGCCTTCAAACAAAAAGGCCCTTTTCAGGACCACCAAATCTGGCAGCAAGTCTCCTGACTCAGTAGTGGCGGCTACAACATGAGTATAAGAAATGCACTCATGACAGGTCCCCGCACACACATGTGCGAATGGTTGATTGATTGGCGCCTGCAAGTGGGCCACCAGATGGCACTTCGCTCCACATACATTGACCCCTCGGGGAAAGAGATAAATCTCGGTGCGTACGAGATTCTGTACTTGGCCCTGTATTGTCTTTCATATCATATCAATGTTATTGTGGATCTTGCTCAATGAAAAACAAACTGTTTGCTGATGATACAACACCCCATATGAATGCTGGAAACCCGACTGTTGGTGCACATTTTAAAAATCTCAAATGTTTTATTCGTACATTATTGGTCTTTCACTTTCAGTGCCTCGAAGACAGATTCAGTGTTCATCTTTAAGAATAGTTGTAGGTCTAGTAGTAGTAGTAGTGGTAGTAGTACTAGTGGTAGTAGTAGTAGTAGTAGTAGTAGTAGTAGTAGTAGTAGTAGTTGTATACCTTATTTACAGAGGGGATAAACCTGGTAAGCTGACCCTTATCTTCCCCAGGGCCCCCTTGCGCGCGCCAATCAATTAACTATTCGCACACGTGTGTGGGGGGACCTGTCATAAGTGCATTTCTTATGCTCATATTATTGTAGCCGCCACTACTGAGTCAGGAGACTTGCTTTTTGTTTGAAGGCTGCAAGCATCAATAG
This sequence comes from Hermodice carunculata, assembly GCA_964020975.1. NCBI lineage: Eukaryota > Metazoa > Annelida > Polychaeta > Eunicida > Amphinomidae > Hermodice > Hermodice carunculata. The sequence goes on from OZ026627.1 coordinate 41,262,030, forward strand.
CGGGTGTGACCACCACACTTCTTCTAGCAAGCCCAGACCCTCTTTGGTATGCTGCTGGTGAGCCCAGGGAATTTGGTTCTACGGTTCTGGGAGTCCCAGTACCCGTTGGTCCACGGTGGCCACAGGTTCATCGTACTCATTCCTGACTTGACGGCCAAGCACATCCCATAAATGTTCAATGGGGCACAAGATTGGACTGCGTGTTTTTGTAATGCGATATATTAGCCCAATATAGAATCACTGGCAAAAAAAAAAAAAAAAAAAAAAAAAAAAAACCCACAGATAGAAAGGTAGGCCTAGTCAGAGAGACAGAAAGAAAAAGGAAGAAAGAAAGAAAATTGAACAGCTTAAAACTGAATGATGCACACGTTGGAACTTGGGCGATGCACTACTGTACCAGCAACGTCAACTTGTAGGCCTAACTGGAATATATTATCTAAATGTACAGAATTATATACAGTGGTGGAAATTTTAAATTGGCAAATTAATTTGCACCAGATTCCTTAAATTGTCGTCTCCCTTCAAGTCCTGGTAACGATAACCTAAGGTTTGAAACTTCAGAAATTTGTTTTTCGACTTTTCTGGCTTAAATTGAAACTCCTTGTGCAGTTAGATTATTGAGTGAACGGTCCATTGATATTCAGCATTCGATCTCAATTCCATGAATTTAAGTCTAAAATACTTCAGCCAACTATAAAACCTATTAAATATTCAGAATTGCTTTAGGCCTACTTCGGAAATAGGTGTCTCTATACTTCACACTTCATTTTCGTCTAGGTTACCTTTCAGAGCTGGCGTCGAAGGCTACACTGGATGCTTTTTGTGGTTCACATAAAATGATAACGCAATCATATGACATCAGCTTTTTGGCCTGTCCTTTTTATGCCTTATGCGGATCTCAGCTTTATTCTACAATTTGTAATGTTCACTCATATACCTTGCAAATTGTTTTGTGCAGTTGAGCAAATTGATCTTCTATTGAAAACATTCAAATATTTTCAACTGAACTGTCAATCGCAGAGCTTTTTACATCCATTGGCACCAGTTAACAGCTTTATTCTACAATTTGTAATGTTTACTCATATACCTTGCAAATTGTTTTGTGCAGTTGAGCAAATTGATCTTCTATTGAAAACATTCAAATATTTTCAACTGAACTGTCAATCGCAGAGCTTTTTACATCCATTGGCACCAGTTAAATAGGTAAAATATTTCATCTCCTCATCTCTCCATTCCTTCCTCAGTATATGGCTTGAACGGCAAATTGTGTCAGTCTGGGGTCTTTGTGCGTCACCTGATCTTTTTGCTATTTGCGCGCCCACCTTTTTAAACGCAGCCTACTCCGTTTTAGCCTTGTTCGCCCTGTTTGACGAGCCACCAAGGAAGAAGAGTCTTAGCCGGCAACCAAATTGTTTGGCCTACATGATGCTGTAATACTTGTGCGTCTTGTTTTGTCTTGTGGTAATCGCCTTTCCTCTGAAAGAGGAATTTAAAAAGCGCACTGTCCCATTCCTATTTGTTCCTATTCTTATTATGTGCATGTCGTGGCTTTGTTGTAATCATGATGAATAAACAAATATATCGATTCAGCATAGTATCTTTATTTCATATTTCCGCAAGTTTTAATCACCACGTCAGTTCATGAAGCATCTACATGGGTCCCTGTTACCAGGTTCAGTGACGTCATTCATAAAATAAAGTGACGTGTAAACATTTCTTCCTTTATTGAAATGAAACAACATGGAATTAAGTAAAACTACGGCGTTTCTCATCTCAAAGATCACCAGAAAGAGAAGGCATTTTGCATGTGCAATAAGTAGGCCTACTGTGAACATAATTTGTTACGTTCCACACACACTATTTTTCTAGTCGTATCGGGCATGCAATGTGACTTTTTACATGCGAAAAATGTTTTTTTTCCCGTGTGTGTGCTTTCTGTGAAAGACATGATGTGCCACAAAGAAACTATAAAAATATATCAATGTCACTTGGACACATTTTTCAATGAAAATTTGAACTGAATAAAAAGCAAAGTGTCGAGAAGTCTTGTCAAATGTTAATAACCATCGTACATCTTCAGTAGTTTCCCATCTGATATCTGATATTATACAGACATAGTCTAATATCAATACATATCCAGTTATAAAATGCCTGGTTTAAGAATATCTGTGGTAGTCAGTGCTCACCTCACTTGTAAGAGTACACTTTTTCCCAGCCCATGTAGTGTAACATATAAGAACGCGATTCAAAATATTATATCTATTTGTACTTGTTCTTACAGCGTATACTCAGGCAAAAGTCTCAGAAACGTAGCTGGGCTTTCTCTTGCTGGTAACATCGGCAATAGGGTCGTCATACCGGTAATATGGTTTGGGGATGCAGGCGATCAGGAAAAAGAGAACGCCCCCTATTGTTTGCATTGTTCCAACAACGTAGAATGGTACGTCGAAGCTGTCTGTAATATCAATGATCCAGCCTAAAAGAACACAACACAAAGTTTTCGATCACTTGTTCTCTAGGTATTATTTCACAGTATAATTAATGGAAAATAATCAAGATTACCATATACCTACAAAGCTTTTATATTTTAATGGCTAGGGGAAAAACAGGGCCATTCTGGACTTCAATGGCCCTGGTGCCTTTCTACCCTATTTATGACCTGGCCTTGATTTGCACCGTTGGACGTCAGATCGACTGACGTCCCCCATTGTATTCATGGCGAAATCCATGCCGGTGCTGGGAGGCGGGGATGGAGCGAATGATGATAATGTTTCTATGGATTATTCTGTTCAAGTGGACAACAAACGATAGTTTATAAGCAAAAAATGAGGCCAGAAATACGTACACAAGTATAATACCCAACACTGCCATGCCCGGATGGTTCGGTCAATTTTTCTAGAAATGTAATGCGGTACTATCTGATACGGAAAGCAGACGCGATAGCTGTAACACGCAACTTTATTACCCACCTGAGGGCCCCATTATGGGATAAATTTATAAGAAGACAGTCGTATCCTGAGGTGATTTTAACGCATGTGTACAATAATTTTAAGCATACGGTATATAAAGTAACGTGTCAGTTGAATGAATCATTAAAAAATGCCAAAACCAACACTGATAAAGCTTGTTACATACGTCCATGATATCGGCGTCATTTGGGCCTATAACCTACATTCACATATGTTTGTGTTCGTGCTGGAATACCTCCAGAGCCTACAGATCAGGTACCCGCTGTACACTATTAGGTTATCGAGTTTAAACAAATAAGCGTATGTATACAGTATAAAAGAAAAAATGATGCGGAATAGTTCATTGTGCCTTTGGCGGTTTCAAATGAATAGTTTGCATAATTTCTTTATCTCCACTCCACTGAAAATCCGTACACTGATCTGACTTATTGTAGGCCTATATAGTTCATCTTGTAATAGTGCCTCGTCGTGGAACAGTCTTGCTACCGCTCCCGTTACTATAATTATGCTGTTTAAAACCATCATATCAACTTCCAAAGCCAAAAATGCAAATGCTATACTGCAATTGACAGTATCGCCTTATGGGGAGGCATCACTCGCATACTTGGGCATATCCAAACTGTTTCTCCAGCGCAGTAACTGTTGCATAAATGGACACCCAGAGGTGGAGGAAAGAAACAAGCAAACAAACAGTACTATGGATGCCCCATTTGCTTCATTCCTACCTGACATAGGTGACGCCACAAGAAAGCCAATGGAACCCACGGTAAATGTCAGACCTAATGCTTTCTCGAGGTTATGCTTTCCCACTACGTCCACGACCACAACCGGACCCAACGATGTCCAACAACCTGGAATTTAGTTTTAAGAAATAACAATGAAAATAAAATAAAATAACGTTAAGATAAAAGAAATAAAAAAAGACAAATTATTTATTGCACCATAGTAGACCTATTGATAATCTGACAAGACCTAAAGACCTTTAGCAGTTTAAGTAAATCAAAATACCTCTTGCTTAAAAAAATAAAAATCTTGAATATGATACAATTGTGTATAACAAATGACTGTTCAAAGGGTTTCTGACAATAACCAAAAATATGGCATAATTTTGTTTAATATATTGATAATCATTCTTTCAATATATTAAACAAAAATCTTGAATATGATAAAATTGTGTATAACAAATGACTGTTCAAAGGGTTTCTGACAATAACCAAAAATATGGCATAATTTTGTTTAATATATTGATAATCATTCTTTCAAGTATAAAATAAAGCAGGATTGATATAATGTGCTACATAACTGAAAAATGTAAAATTCTACGTTAAACATGTTGAAACCAAATTAAAGCATTCTATTTAGATGTGAAAGTATCTACCATGGATTTCCTGGTCCTTTGTTGTGTTTTTTATATTAGCCAGATATAAATATTAGCGCACGCCACTACAAATAGGTAACAGTTAGTCATATACGTACCTGAAAAACCACCAAAGAAAACACAATATACAATCATCAGCGCATGTGTATTGAAGAGAAAGATCAGAATAGATAAAACGCCACCCAACGTCAAAACGATTCCCGCCAACCAAAATCTTATCTTGGCGCTTCTGTCTCCCAGCCAGCCGATCAAAAGTCGACTTCCGACATTGGATATTCCCATGATTGACACCAAAAAGCTGGCTGAAGTTTTGTCCACTCCAAACTGGCCTGCTCGATCCGGCGTATATGTATATGGAACATGATAACCAAATGTAAATAGAAAGTACGACACCACCATAAGAAATGTAACTGGACTCTTTAGAAATTTGGGATCAAACATTTCAATAAATATTTTCTTGCAGACGTCACATATACCTGAGCAGCAACCAACAGATGTTTTTTTATTTCTTTCAGTTTCATTTTGCTTCAAGACAGCAGATGTATCAGTGTTACTTTCACTTTCATTTTCCTTCAGCAAAGGAGTCCTTTCGTTTTCCTGGTCGTCACATCTCTCCAAAGGCTTAAATATTGCACCACATGCTAGTCCAGTGAGCATTATTGCACCTACAATGACCAATGTCCACCTCCAGCCAACTTTATCTAATAGTGCTTGCGTAATGAAACCGAAAGCGAGGGTTCCTGCGCCAGATCCCGCCACAGAAATTCCCGTGGCCATGGCGCGCTTTTCGTCAAAGTAATGCTGTACCACCACCATTGATGTCATATACATCAGTCCATTGCCAATACCTGATAAAAATATATACAAAGAGAAAGTTATTTGATAAACACAAGGGGCGGGGGTAGATAAATATGTCAGTCTGTAAAATGTGTAAATAAGGTTCAATATACATATAATGCACATCATCCGTTTTGTTATACATTTAGGTAATTGTATGTATAATAGGAGATCATACAGGTATTTTACTGTAAAGTTACAAACCTTTAAAATCCCAATTTGAGGGGTGATTTTATCTCCTTTTTGACCCTACTGACATTTCCCATGTTCTGTATTGCATACCCTTACGGCAATGACCAAAATATTAATTTCTTGCGACTTGACTTCCTGGGTCAATGCAATGCAATTTGACCAAATGCGCCGAGATTTTACAACGATTAAAGAATATGCGGGGCATGTTAAATTTCTGTATAATTTGGGAGGGGGGAGGGGATGTAATAAAATTTGGCCATATTTCTGGATGACGCACGTCTGTTGGCGACAACCGGGCTAATATGTCACATAAGAGGGAACATTAAATTATAAGCACAGTTGTTGCTTTTTACAAGGATGGGACAGCAAATTAAAAGACGAGAGGACTTTCATAACTTAGCACACAGATTATTACGAACATCGAGAAACGAATAGAAAGTATGTTTGTTACAAAACCACAGCATGCCTGACGTTGTTCTGGATCCTTGTCATGTACTGCACCATCAGCTCAAACTTGTTAATTCAATTTTAACATTACAGATCACACAATATGGTATGGCATGTGATACATTTATATTGAATAGTTCCGGCGATGAGATTGGGATTGTGCTTGTTCAAGTTTAATATGTGTCCAGTGTCGATATACGTGAAAAATCACGTAATATTTTATTCGTGGTATATCACCCATTTCGCTTTGTTTCTGTGAAAGCTGCAATTTGCATCATTGTGCCTTTTGCGTGTATTTTACACGTGCCCTTTTTTAAAAATGATTGTGAACGCTTATTAAACCATGTTACCCCCCCCCCCCCAAATCATGACATGGTTGTGTCAATTAAAAAATTTAGCGTTCGAGGGGATTTGACATCATTCACTTACTTTGTTGCACTCCTTTCTTTCGTGAGAAAGAGGCACAATGTAATATGATATAAAACTCGTACGTGGACGGATTGTATATCATGTAAATGTACAGCTGACATTATTTGCGGTATTAGGATTGAAAACTAATATTTACCGGTCAAAACTCCGTAGGTGAGGTAAAGTAGATACATGTTTGGAACTAATGAGCTGGTCACGAAACCAATAACCGACACGAGGCAGCCTATGAACGTAACTTGTCTCCATCCCGCTCGTTTGATAAGCGGCCCTGTAATAATCCCTGAAAAGAGAACAGTTGATTGGCCAGTCTATATATGCGAGATAGATTAATTTCTAGCCATTTATACATGATTATGAACGTAAAATAGACTGACGCTGAACCGATGATTCGATTAAAACTTTTTGTTTTCGATTTCTGATTTTTTTGCTCTGAAATTCGAGTTGCGGTTGCAATTATCAATTTCTTCCACAGAAAATACATATTCAATATTAAAAAATAAATGTTTCCCTTTGAATTCATATTTGAGACTCAGCTTTAAAACCAATCTTAACATGCAGCATGATATTATTCCAATTTAAGGAAAAAGTACCCGTATTTGTTGGTTGGAATTTGCTGACAGTCGACGCAAACGGCAAAACAGTCAGCATCCATCCATAAGAGTAATACCTAAAATACTAAAGACGATAATAGTAGAAAAAGGAAAAACATAAGATTGAAAATATGATCGGGAAACAACATGAATTTCATTTCCCGTTTGAACAAAAAGGTCCGCTTATCCGATTTTTTAAGCGAAATCAAATCACGACAGCAACTGGCTGTGTACTTCTGTGACTAGGGAGTCAATTTGACTCAATATTTGCTCAATAAAACTATTATTTACTATATGGCACAACAGGAGTTTGGAGCAAATTCTCATCCTTCTCTCACTTGAGTGAAATGGCGGATGTGTCAGCGCCTCCTTCTGTCACGATACATGTGTGCGCATGTCACAGCAGAGAGAATTTAAAACTTACTTATGTATTTTTTTTTCATGAGATTTTGCGAATTTCATTGCTGTCATATGTTTGCATGCCCTGAAATTCGACCCCACGTTTTATGCATTCTTGATATCATGTTTATGTTGTGTTGCGCCGCGGTATGGGAATAGACTTCTGTTGACCTTGCACCTTGCTAGTACTGACCTTGCTAGAAATAGCTCTTTGGGAGCCTATATATTAAACTTCGCTATTTTTTTTCTTGAGATATTTATGATTGACTGTGTGTTAGCAGAGAATAGCTATTGATCGTGTCTAACATGCTGTTGTAAACTGGTATCAACCAAAACGCGGCAAAGCAAACGACTTCGCCACTCTGACTGAAAAAAAAGACGAGTGTAAGTACTCATCACGTGCAGGGGCCGGGGCGGGGCGAGGCTCGTCAAAGATTGTCCCTGGGCTATTTTCTATTTTTCTTGCCGCGCAGAGAGAGAAAATTATTGCACACATAGCGCACTGAGAGCAAATTCTGAAAGCCGCAACCGGCAAAATTTATCTTGCGTTACGCGTTCCAGACACAGTTAACATCAGTACCTGTCCCCACAACATGAAATTTTATCAACAAATTTCATCTGGTGGACAACTGTGACCCTTTTCATCCTTTTATAAGTTATTTGAAAGTGAAACACCTTCGGATATAATAAGGGTATAGTATGCTCATTATTTTCTGTACTATGCCCTATTTCAAACTGGGTCCGTTTTATGTTCGGAAATGCAAAAGTTTGTGAGCACTGCAAACTGAAGGGACAAATATGGCATCTGCTACTTCATTCTTCGCTTTCATTCAGTGACACTTGACATCAACTGACATCGAAAAAAACACAACTCTCTCTGTTCGCCAGAACTAGCAACGAATTTTTTGTCTAAGTAGGTATATATGTCATGTGTATATGGACCCAAATTTAAAAAAAAAAAAAAAGCTTTGCTTACCAGTTGCGTATAACAGTGCGGTTTGAATACTACCGATCCACGCTGTGCTTGATCTGGATTCGTGAAAATAATCCAGCATTACAACTAGGAGGATTCCAAAAGTGTATGTGACGCCGATGGTGAGGAATTGAATCATGAAGGATCCAAAAACAACAAACCACCCCCAACCCCCATCGGGGGCGTTTGTGTTAGGTCCTCTTTCACCTCCCACCATTGTCACCAAGAAACGCGTGCACGCGGTCTGATGTCATGATAGTTCTTTCAGTATTGTCAAGGAGGACGTTAAAGTCCAACTAGCTGTCTCCGAAGGTATACTCATGCCGCCACCTAACGACAGACTTAAGCAAAAGTTAAAGTACAGGAGGTATCTAAAAGCTGTGAGTAAAGACAGGTGGTGCAGGGAAGTTTACCATGAGGTAGTCAAGGAACAAACGAGATGGGTTAAAGACATTGATAAGTTAGCAGACAGATATGAATTGAAAGGTTATGATGAGGTAGATGATTGGAAAGGGTATATAGGTAAGACTGTTACAGGAGGCAAGGAGGAGGACTGGAAAAGAGGAGTCAGGGAAAAAGTTTACATTTAAAGCGTACAACGTATTAGAAAAGCCAAAAAAGTGTGTGTTGGGATGGAGGGAAAGGATCCAAGCTTCTTTTTCAAAGCAGGGCAGGAGTAATCAATTTAGAAAAGAGAAAACAGCAGTGGACAACAGGTACTAATGGAAAATGTAAGGTGTCTATACAAGAGGCAGATGAGACAGTGGATCATTGACTGTTGTGGTGTGATGCATGTAGAGAGATAAGAGAAGAATTTTTCAGGAAGTGGCACAGGGAAGACTATAATAACAAGGGTCTAGAAGAGGTTCAGTGTTTAGAGGAAGAGGAACGTGTAGCATGGGTTTTAGGTTTGAAGGATGGCTTTCTGGGAGGCAGGAAAGGCACTAAAGTGTACAGGACTACCTGGTAGGGTGCTGGGAGAAAAGAAATGAATTGATAGGGCTCGATAGCAACAGGGTGAATTAGAATTTTATAATGCAGGGAGGAGAGGGAATGGTGGTAGCCCTTACAAGGGCTCCCATGGGGTCCCCCATGGGAAATACCTGAGCCTTAGAGATAAGAGAAGAATTTTTCAGGAAGTGGGACAGGGAAGACTATAATTACAAGGGTTTAAAAGAAGTTCGGTGTTTAGAGAAAGAGGAACGTGTAGCATGGGTTTTAGGTTTGAAGGGTGGCTTTCTGGGAGGCAGGAAAGATACCAAAAGTGTACAGGACTGCCTGGTAGGATGCCGGGAGAAAGAAATGAAAAGATAAAGTTAGACAGCAGCAGGGTTAATTAGAATTCCAGGGTACAGGGAGGAAAGGGAATGGTATTAGCCCTTATAAGGGTTCCCATGGGGTCTCCCATGGGTAACGCCTGAGCCTTTGAGGCTGGGATTGGGTGTGTGAGGGAAAGGATTTTTTACCCCCAGAAGGAAGAAAGTACAAGCAATGAGTGTTGGGGTTATACTCAGGACCAGGGGCCCACCACAGCTGTGATAGAGTGTGTGGTGGACCCTTTGCATCGGCTCTGGTCCTGGAAAACATGGTAACACAAGCTGATGAGGATTACCATGGTTTTCTACTGCCTCATTTCCCTCGCTCTCTCTCTCTTTTTTTTTCGAAGCCACATGTCTCACACAGGAGTGCGCAGAAAAGGGGAGAGGCACAGGATCATCATCATAACCCCCCGTCCTCCTCCTCCTCCTCCTCATTGCATAAAGAAACTAGAAAAGAAGATTTGCTTTAAAACAAAATCTGTCTGTCTGCTTCAAAAGTTGTAAATATGGCTAGATAAACATTTGAAAGGTCCAAATGACCCTGATCTTTGACCTTTGGAAGTCACATGTATGTTTAGAAATGTTAGTGTTGCAACACCTACAATTTGAGCCCGACATGACTGAAATTGGATGTAATTGACCCATTTTCAAAAGCCCAAATGACCTTGACCTTTAGAGGTCACACGCACACCTTTAGAATTCACATGACAGAAATGTACAGTGTTACAATATCTAAAATTTAAGCCCAACATGCACAAAATCAGATAACTTATAAAAATGGGCAGTGTTGCAACACCTGCAAGTTGAGTCCAACATGATTAAAATTGAATGAAAATTGACCAAGTTATGGATAGATCAACCTTCCAAAGGTCCAATTGACGTTGACGTTTGACCTTCACCTTTAAAGGTTACATGTTAATTACAAAAATGTGCAGTGTTGCGATACCTACAATTTACGCCCAGCATGAACCAAAACAGCCGCAAATTGACTAAGTTATGGCTTGATGAAACTTTCAAAGGTCCAAATGACCTTGACCTTTGAGCTCTAGAGGTAACATGTTACTAACAAAAATGTGCAGTATTGCAATATCCACAATTTGGGTCCAACATGGTCAAAACTGGATGAAAATTGACACGTTATGACTGGATGAAAATTGCGAAGGTCCAAATGACCTTGACCTTTGACCTTTAGAGGTTACATGTTATTACAAAAATGTGCAGTATTGCAATATCCACAATTTGGGTCCAACATGGTCAAAATTGGATGAAAATTGACACGTTATGACTGGATGAAAATTGCGAAGGTCCAAATGACCTTGACCTTTGACCTTTAGAGGTTACATGTTATTACAAAAATATGCAGTGTTGCAATATCCACAATTTGGGTCCAACATGGTCAAAATTGGATGAAAATTGACACGTTATGACTGGATGAAAATTGCGAAGGTCCAAATGACCTTGACCTTTGACCTTTAGAGGTTACATGTTATTACAAAAATATGCAGTGTTGCAATATCCACAATTTGGGTCCAACATGGTCAAAATCGGATGAAAATTGACAGAGTTATGGCTGGATCAAAATTGCGAAGGTCCAAATGACATTCACCTTTGACATTTAGAGGTCACATGAAAATTACAAAAATGTGCAGTGTTACAACCATTTGAAGATGATTCATTGGCTGCACCTGTGATAGTTTTGAAGCTATTCAAGATTTAAGTTCTTAAATAGCCATAATTTGCAAAATTTTCAAAATCGTTGAACCTCTTTACAAAAACTCAAGACTTCATGTGTGGAAGTATGTCAAGTTTGGAGTTTCTACGTTAAACAGTTTTCAAATAAGGTGTCGGACAACTTTGCCTATCAAGAAAGAAGGAAACAAAGGAGGAAAGAAAGAGAGAAAGAACGAATTCCTAGAAAAACAATATGTCTGTGTTGACATACAGACACAAATATGCAGGCTTTACATGAAGGGATCTTGCTTTATAAACTCGCCACAGCATATTTTTGCGAATGAAACATTTGGAAACTCTTTGTCGATAAAACAAAACACATGAACAAACAGCAGGTCTTTCTACACGACGTTGTATTTTGAATTTAACATAGCCAACAAGAATACAATACGTTTAAAAGAATATCCATGCAGCCTAAATGTTAATGCTGCACTACTGCAACACCTACAAGTTGAGTCCGTGATTAAAATGGGATGAAAATTGACCAAGTTATGGCTAAATGAAAATTTCAAAGGTGCAAATGATCTTGAACTTTAACCTTTAGAGGTCACATGTATAAAACAAAAATGTGCAGTGTCGCAATAATTACAATTTGAGCCCAACATGGTCAAAACTGAATGAAAAAGAACCGAATTATGAGTAGAAGAAAATTACAAATGGCAAAATGACATTGATCTTTAGAGGTCGCAGGTAAGTTGCAAAAACTCTGCAGTGTTACAAACCTATGATTGAAGTTCGATTGGCACCTGTACATATAATTGGTTTGAAGATATTCAAAATTTGAATTTTCAAATGACCCTAATTTGCACAATTTTTAAAACCATCAAGCCTCTTACGAAATCTCAAGCCTTCGTGTATGCAGGTATAATGATGCCAAGTTTGGAGTTTCTACACACAATAGTTTGCCAGTGAAATGTCGGACAATTTTGCCTGGAAAGAATGAAAGAAAGAAAGAATTCATAGAAAAGCAGTATGCCTTTGTCGGAACAAAGACATAAAAAGCAACACTCCGTCAGTTAAAGAAGTCATACGCGTCTGGGTGAAACACCACTTGAAACTTTCCGAGCTTTGATACGCTATTTATACAATTTAAATTTTCAGGCATAAATTTGTAATAACATGTAGCCTCTAAAAGTCAAAGGCCAGGGTCATTTGGATCTTTGAAAGTTCCATCTAGCCATAACTTGGTCAATTTCGATCCAAATTTAATTGTGTTGAACTCAAATTACAGGTATTACAACATTCGTATAAACATATCCAATGAAGAATGAACACAAGTTGTAGCATTTGATATTTACAAGGTTTGAGGGCACACAGACAGATTTGATTGGAAGCAAATCTTCTTTTCGAGTTCTTCATTGTATGTCAATTCAGTCGTATTCAAGAGATAAACGAAAATCTGCTTTATGTCACCACAGTTGCTCTCCCGTTTGTGATAAAATAATGTAGGCCTGGTGAACATACAGTACATCAACATGCTGAGCTGTGATTAATTTAGTAAAGGTATTAATATTAGAATTCCGTATCGTATTTTATCCCTTTTCAGTCCGAGTCAACAGCTTTCCTCGGCGCGCTCTGGGCGCAAAGCGCCCAGAGCGCGCCGAGGAAAGCTGTTGACTAACCGCCAATGGAAGATATGACATGTTGGTATTCGTTGGAAATGTCTTTTCATGAGGAATACAAATGTGAAATCGTTATATTGATATTATATCATCTGTGTGAGTCCGCATATATGCCGACTCAGACTACAAAGTGTTATCTCCTATCAATTTAGTGAAGCTAAGGTGCTTGCTGCTCAATTCAATTGGCAAAAGGGAAGGGGACGATTATAAGCACAGACGTGCAGTAAGTGTGCACAGTTACAAGTTCACTTAGATCACAAATGTACTGACATCCTAAGCATACAGGTACACGTATCTTTGCCCCGTACTGTTGTCAGTGGTCCTGCTTCATGACGCCAACAGCACAGTTATAGGTTCAGTTAATGATTTAAAGAAAGATCTGATATAAGTTTATGGATCCTATATACCCTTCACATCCACATCAAACATACATGTCTTTACAGCGTAAGCTTTTCCAACCACGAGCATGTTCCTTTTACGCTGAGTCACTTTCAGCTATCGATGGGTCAAAGCGGTGATGTTTGGAGATGTTTTACGAAACCTCGGATAAGCACCAACTTCTCAGAGGCCACCAAGTGACCAGCCGACAAGTCGTCGTCACTCTTGCTGCTGCTGCTGCTGTGTGTGTAAATTACTTTGTTTTCATGTGTTTTAATTTTCACGGGTTTAGTATTTTTGACATTTCATTGTAGTTTTAACCTCACTATTTTGGACATAATTCCTGCTCAAACAAAGCAAACATACTATTTCATTGTATTTATGTTTTCATAGTTTTGTGCCATCGGCAAAATCAGTGAAAATAAGAAAACACCGAAATTAAAGCAATTCACAGTAATAATAATAATAATAATTATAATAATAATAATAATAATAATGATAATAATAATAATAATAATAATAACAACAACAACAACAACGACGACGACGACGACGACGACGATGATGATGATGATGATGATGATGATGATGATGATGATGATGATGATGATGATAATAATTTATTTGGAAAAACGTCCCCTTTACAGCGGGTGCACCATCGGAACGGGGGAAATCCCATGATGTGTCCAAAATATATACAAATAATCAGGCAACCTAATCATCAATCAAATAATCTTCGTTTGTTAAAATAAGTATAGTAACTGTAAGTTATAATTTGTGTCCTCCGCACCAAAACTAGAGATAAACCACTCATTGGGACAAAACTCTAGAAAGCGTAAGGACATGTACATTATACATGTTTCATATACAATGCAGAACATATAGCTTCCATCGTCATTATTAAAAAAAAAATCAGGTATATATACATTGGAGGAGGTCTATTTACAAGAGGTATATGTAGAACGATCATACAATCTGTCATTCCGAGAAGTCATTAAGTGGCTGTCTCCCGTAATGCCAAGCCTCAACCAAATATGTTTAACATGTTTGATCAAATAATTCACCAATGTCCTGTCCAAGATCATATGCGTGCTCGCCAGGGAACCAACATACCTTATTTTTCAGCGAGGAGGCGGAAAAACGCTGCCATGCCTGTTTACAATTCTCATTCAGAAAAACGCTGCCATGCCTGTTTACAATTCTCATTCAGAGAGTTGACTTCCAAATTTCTATATGCTTGTAACCTGATATCATTTCGTGCTGGGCAGACATATAGAAAATGTGATAAATCTTCTCCACTTTCTATACATAAAGGACATCTTCCGTCTGATAAACCCCATCTTTCCAGATCTTCCCCGACACCCAGGCATCCAGTGCGGGCCAAAAATTTTAATCGTGCACCGGCAAAGTTATTTACATTAAACAGATAACTTTCAGCGAAAGAGGACCGTTTAAACATTTGATACCATCTTAAAGACTTTTTCAAGTTTATTTCCTGGAAAAAGTCTAATTTATATGCTTCTAACGATAATTTTGAAAAGCACCCCAGCCATTCTGGATTCCTTGATTCCAGGGCATGGTCTATGGCTACGTTATTAAAGACCTTCTTAATTTCATCAACATATGGCCAAATCTTTGCAGGTTTGTCATCATTTCTTTGCCAAAGAAGTGTCAAAAATTTGTTTACATAGCCTCGTGTCTGGCATCTCAAATTTCATCCTGTGAAAGTATTTTATCCTAATGCGATCCAGAATCAGTTTTAGGGGGAGCCATCCTAGTTCACCAAGGGTAGCCACTGCTGCAGGTGAAGAGTTGACCTGAAGTATTGCTTTGGCTATGGTGTATTGAATGGACTTCAGAGAAGCCGCAGACTCTTTAGTATTGCATAACCACACTGCACCGCCATGAGTAAGTGACGGAAGAATAATACTTTTCCATATGCTATTTCCGAAGCCAATACGGTTAACATTATCATGAGAAGACAGTATACTGCATAAGTAGCCTCGTAAACGAGAACCTTTTGTTGCTACTATATCTTTCACGTGTGCCGTGTCTGCAAGAGAATTCGAGATCAAAATGCCCAAATATTTATACGATTTGCATTCAGATATATATGTATATATATATATATATATATATATATATATATATATATATATATATATATATATATATCTCCAAGTTTCCATTTTTTTGAAAAATCTACACGCTTACCCATTACCATGACTTTAGATTTGTTGGCATTAAACGTCATTCCCCATTTTTCTACAAAAACATGTGCAATATTTAGCATACAAATTAATTGGTCTTCACTGTCTACAGTTATTACAATATCGTCGGCATATAAAAGGCACGGGGTATGCCCGTCTCCATAGGGCACCCCAAGATTTTTTCCTTCAAACATATCAACCATATCTAACATTACTAGAGAAAACAGCGTAGGAGACAGAATGCATCGTTGCTTTACCCCATTAAATACATCAAACCATGAACTTTCTAAGGGGCCAAATATTACCTTACTTACCACTTTGTCATAAAGTAGTTTTGTCAAACGCCATGCTTTTCCTTTAATTCCCTTTTTCCATAGCATTAGGAAGAGGCGTTCCCTGTTAACCGTATCAAATGCCTTTGAGATATCAAGGGAGGATAGCCACGTCTCTTGCTTGTTAGCTTTCCTATGTTACATTACCCCTTTCCCTATGTTGCATATCATATGCACTGTAGATATTGCCCCACTATCTGTCTTGTCAGAGTTCATGTTTTCTTATTTTGTTGGTGCGTGTTTCTGTTTTGTCCTGTCTATTTGTCTTCCCTTCTCGCAAGAGGGATTCATATAGGGCATGCCCTATTCCCAATTGCTATGTATGATCATGTTGTGGATTTTTCTTGTACATTTGACGATAAAATATGTTTAAACCAAGTCTGCTATGTTGCTCCTAATTTGCATAATTTGAACTTGTAAGTTACAAAATATGCAGTGTTGCAATACCTACAGTTTGAGTCCACGATGATTAAAATTAGCAGAAAAATTGGCCGAGTTATGGCTGAATGAAAATCTCAAAGGTCCAAATGACCTTGACCGCTCGCCTTTAGAAGTCCCTTGTAAATTACAAAAATGTGCAGTTACAGTATCTACAAGTTGAGCCCAACATGATCAAAAGTCGATGAAAATTGACCAACTTTGGCCTGTTTGATCCTTAAGAACAGCAACTTTGCTTGACATGATATGAGGCGTACATTACCTGGCTTAGCAAATCTTGAAAGGTGCCATACATTTGTTTTGTTTCGTAAAATTTCGAGCAAATATTGTTATAATTAACTGTTTTGTAAAGATAGTCAGGCCAGTAAGTTGCCATCATGACAAATTCACCATGCATTTCTGAACACATGACAGTTAATTTGCCGTTTTGAATGTGGTTTACCTTTCGTTGTTCGACCCCCGCCCCCCCACCCCCCATCAAAAATCAAATGTAATGCAAACCAGTCACGCAATACAATCTTCAAAGCCTTTGATTCTTCACATTCTATAATTAAGCTTATGGCAAGATAGATTTGAGCCCAACATGTCTGTGGTCTTGATTCATCACGCCAATAGCACACTTATAGGTTTAATTAATGATTAAAGTACTTCAATGAAAGATCTGATACAAGTTCATGGGATCCTATATACCCTTCATATCCATGTTCAACATACACATGTCTTTACAGCGCAAGCTTTTCTAACCAAGAGCATGTTCCCTTTACGCTGAGTCACATTCAGCGATCGGTGGGGCAAAGCGGTGATGTTCTACGAAACCTTGGATATGCACCAACTACTCAGAGGCCACCTACTAACCAGCCGACAAGTCGTTTTCACTCTTGCTGCAGCTGCTGCTGCTGCTGCTGTGTGTGTGTGTGTAAATTGCTTTATTTTCGTGTACTGTAGTTCTAGAAATTTTAGCGCACACTTTATTTAGCGCAAATGCAATTTTTGCCTAAAAATATAACTTTTAGCTCATTTTAATTTAGCGCATATTGACGGCTGCGTATTTTTTATCATGACATATAAATATTTTAGCGCACTTTAATTTAGCGCATCGACTTACTGCGCTAATAGCGCTAAATTAAATAGAGCGCTAACATTCCTAGAACTACAGTATTTAAATTTTTACGGGTTTAGTATTTTTGACATTTCACTGTAGTTTTAACTCTACTATTTTGGATATAATTCCTACTCAAACGAAGTTAACATACTCTATCATTGTGTTTATATTTTCACAGTTTTGTGCCATCAGCAAAATAAGTGAAAATAAGAATACACCAAAATTAAAGCAATTCACAGTGTGCAGTTAAGTGGTAGTATAAGATTTATTTAACGAGGATTAGGCATTAGCCATTGGCTAATACAAAGCCAATTGCACAAGAACGGAAAGAAAACCTCCTATAGGCACCTGCTAGTTAGAGCCCACCTGCTGACCAGCCAACAAGTCATTTTCACTTTTGCTGCTAAGTTTTCGCAATGCACTTAACTGGTAGAAATATAATTTATTTAGTGAGGATTACACATTAGCCATTGGCTAATACAAAGCCGATTCCTCAAGTACGGACCACACCATTAAGCAGAATAGTATAATTGTACTATTAATGCAATAATGGAGGCTTGAGAAATTAAAAAAGATATGAATTATCGATGCTTACTCCTCGCTACCTACTGGCTGGTTAGCTACATACTTAACATTTTCATAGGGGATATCGTGTTCTCTGTGAGAGGCTGATAATTGTTAATGCAGACATAATGTGATCTGATTTGGATTAACGTTTGAGATCCACCTGTTACGGAGTGGTCAAAATATGAAATATGCATTTCATGTATTCTATGTTTTGCAGTAAATTACCTAGTTAGTGTAAAAAAGATGTGATCCACGTTAGGTCACAAGTTATCCCCATTTGCAGTTTACCAATTAAATTACATGCTTTCCGAACTGTTTCTTCCATTGCCGTCTGTGTTACCATCAATAACTCTACGAGTACCGGGTAGAGGGCTGCTACAAATAATGCTATGATGGTTTCAATTATGAAGAACCACATGATTTCTGTATGGGCGAGAAAATTAATTGTCAGATGAAAACTCATGTTTTTATTTAAACTTTCAATGCCCAATTTTTGGTCAGCATCACATTTGTTTTGATATAAAATTTAGTTAAAGCAAGGAGTCTTTAATTTAGACTGCTTGGTTAAAGCGTATTCATACGTTGTGTTTACCGCACAGCGCATGACTACACGAATACATCAATACATAAACGGTGACATCACTCCCGCTTGACGGACGCAATTCACGTGCATGACTACACGAATAAATCAATACATAAACGGTGACATCGCTCCCGCTTGACGGACGAATTCACGTTGGATACTAAAAAATGAAAAAGAAGAAAAAACTTGTATTGTTGAAAGGGAGCTTTGAGGCAGGTATCTCCTGGTTTTCCCAAACAAAATTGATCCTGAGCGAGAGAAAATAGTAACTCACTCTCAACCGTGCCCCATTCTCTCTGTTTGGGGTTCTGTCCTCACACTGATGGCCTTTGGGTCTCGATTTTCGGACAATGTCTCATAGAGTACTTTTTAATGGACAATACACTTGTACAACATTGTTGACCATGGCATCCACAGACATATCGTTGAATTTTTCATGTGGATTAGGTCCAGTGGACATGTGCGTTTCCAATTTCGGAAGGGTGATGGGTTCTGAAAGTTGCTAAACAAAGATCCTGCTCAAAATAAAATGTAACATAATGTGTCACACGAGGTGAATTTGTACCAAATGCATTATATGAATATATAAATGACGTTCCATGTTGTAGCGCCTGTGTGACACTTGATATTTGCCCGTAAAAATCTCTAGGTAGAGTGAAGTTAGTGCAGCTTTGGGGCCAATGGCTGGTCTCAAATCGAATGATCGCCAAGAGGTAACCCAGAAACGTAGCTCATTTCCTCCCCCTCGGTTGATTAATGACCTTGTAAAGATCCACGAAAAGAGTACAAATGATACAACAATAAACTAGAAAAGATTTGCTTCAAAGTAAATCCGTCTGTGTGCCTAGAGAGGAAAGTTGTTGCCTTGTGTATTCAAATCGATATTGGAAAAGCCACATGACAGAAAATATTAAACAGAAAACTTAGAGAAAAATATGTAACAAACTAAAGCTTTTGCTATGAAAAAATCTGCACGTAAAAAAAAAAAAATACCAGCAAGAGAAAAAGAAAAATCCTGGATAAAACAAAATGTCAAGTGTCAGCAAACAAACAACATTTGGTCATGTAATGAGAAACTAGCTAGTTCTTGTTTACTTTTTGTTGCAATTTTGATTCATTTATGGGTCACTGTTGAAGGAGGATATTTGGGCATAAATAGGACTAATGGTCGCCAGTGCCGCATGTGGTCTGGTCATCTGCAACAGTTAGAGCTCTGACAAAATTATATGATTTTTCAAAACAATTAAAAAATTATGGTGCTCATTTGGCTGCATATTGCCAAGGTTGGTCATGAAAGATACAGGAACAAACGGTCATGTTTTATAGTCCCATCCATGGAGCTCTTGCAAAGTAAAAATATCAGTGAAACTTTAAATGTTCAGTTTGAATTTGAGTTTGATTGACAGGTCAGACCTAGCAATTGGTAACTTGTGGTTCAGCAAGGTTTGTTGATACAGAAGACCAGGCCATGCAGCTTGAGCCTGGCTGTGCAGACTGTCCTGCTGTGGTGGTCTATGCTGTTCAGCTGTAACCTGTCAGTCCTGTCAGTGACCTCCCAGTATCTCACCACATCAAAATGTATTACCAACACCGAAAGAAGTGTACCGCGTCATTATGGTCAGTTCAGTCAAGGTACTTTACACTTACATCTTCATATTCTTGTCGGGTGACAGGACATGAATGTATATGGTGCTTGATTTTCTTTCAAATGTCAATAAATTTTCCAAAACCAAGTATTTAATCTGCTCTGTTGGCTTCATACATGCATTCTACTGACTCAATCATACAGTTGAGAATGGTATCCATTTAAAAAGCCAATTTCCGATGGTCTTGATACAGACCCACAGGGAGAGAAATTTCAATATAAATAATTTTAACTGTGACCACCTGTGCCCAATGCAGGTGGCAATTGGCCATTTATTTCCATTGACATATCAGACCGTTTTATCCCCATGTGACCCTTGTGGATTTGTCATTGTCGCTGGGGTGTACGATGCTGGACAGTGTTGTAACTTGAATCTTTATCGGTTATTAAGCCAGCCCCACTGTGGTGGTAAGAACCCACACGTGGCTGACCCAGCGGCAGAACGGGGGAAATGTCCTGCTTTGACCCTACATCATGGACTGATGACAAAATGGTCAACATGTGGTGGCATAAAAGTTTTTCATCTGACATGAGAGTCAACAACAAATCCTACTGATAAACATAAACATGTATTTGACTGCTGATGACAGATGGTGGCCTGTTGTTTGTCTGGTCTATCACAAATACATGTATGTATGTATGTATGTATGTATCTATGTATGCATGCATGCATGTGTGTGTATGTATGTATGTATGTATGTATGTATGTATTTATGTATGTATGTATGTATGTGTGTGTGTATGTATGTATGCAGGTATGTATGGTCTATAACAACTGCATGTATGTATGTATGTACGTATGTATGTATGAATGTATGTATGTATGTATGTATGTATGTGTTTGTGCATGTATGTATGCATGTATGTATGTACAAGTCTGCTATGTTGCTCCTAATTTGCATAGTTTCAACTTGTAAGTTACAGAATATGCAGTGTTGCAATACCTACAGTTTGTGTCCACCATGATTAAAATTAGATGAAAAATTGGCCGAGTTATGGCTGAATGAAAATCTCAAAGGTCAAAATGACCTTGACCGTTGGCCTTTACAGGATCAATGTAAATTAGAAAGATGTGCAGTTACAGTATCTACAAGTTGAGCCCAACATAATCAAAAGTGGATGAAAATTGACCAACTTTGGCCTGTTTGATCTTTAAGAACAGCGACTTTGCTTGACATGATATGAGGCGTACATTACCTGGCTTAGCAAAACTTGAAAGGTGCCATACATTTTATTTGTTCCGTACAATTTCGAGCAAACACAATTGCTTAGCGCATGCACATTACTCTTTTCACAATTCACTGCTTTATAAAAATAGTCAGGCCAGTAAGTTGCCATCATGACAAATTAACAATGCATTCCTCCACACATGACAGTTAATTTACCTTTTTGAATGTGGTTTACCTTTAGTGGCTCGACCCCCCCCCCCAAAAAAAAAATCAAATGTAATGCAACCCAGTCATGCAATTCAATCTTCAAAACCTTGCGTACTTAACATTCCATTAAGCTTATGGCTAGATAGATTTGAGCCCCACATGGTCTAAACCAGATGAAAATTGACCAACTTGTGGTTTGAATAAAATTTCAAATCGCAAAATGACATTGACCGTTGACCTTTAGAGATCGCATGTAAATTCTGAAAAATGTGCACGGTTATAAACTTTGAATTGATGTTTGATTGGCAGCTGTATATATAATAATTTTGAATATATTTAAGATTTAATTTTCAAATAGACCTAATTTGCATAATTTTCAAAACCGTCAAGCCTGTTTACCAAAACAAAAGACTTCATGTATGCAGGCATTACCATGCCAAGTTTGGAGTTTCTACATACAATAGCTTTCAAATCAAATGTCGGACAAATTTGTCCTTAAAGAAAGAAAGAATTCCTAGTAAAACAGTATGTCTGTGTTGGCACACAGGTATCAATAAAGAAGGAAAGAAAGAAAGAAAGATAGAAAGAAAGAAAGAAAAAGAAAAGGAAAAAAAATAAAGAATTCCTAGAAAAACAGTATGTATGTATTGGTACACGGACATAGAGATTGCCTGCTGACCTTGGGAAATATGTCAAGGTCACCCATGTAAACAAATTAAGAATTGTGGACTCCAACATAATGTTCCAGTCGGCTTTTCGGAGGAGTCAGCATGGCTGTTTTTTTTTTGATAGCTGCCTTTTCAAAGTTTCTCGGGAAAATATGGCCATATAAAAATATTTCGTATCAAAAATCACGGAAACTTGACCTAATAAATAAACTTGATACAGATCCAACAAATGTACATCGTCACCACGTTTGACAAGGATTTGTTAAACAGTTTTTGGGAAAACTATATACACATATATATTTATGTCTGTGTGCCAACACAGACATATTCTTTTTCTAGGAATTCTTTTTTCTTTCTTTCATTACAGGCAAATTTGTCCGACATTTCATTGAAAACTATGTACATATACACTTTATACTTGGCATGATACTTTCATATATGAAGTCTTATGTGGAGAGGTTCAACGGTTTTGAAAACTGTGCAAATTGGAGCCATTTGAAAATTTAAATCTTGAATACTTCCAAAAACATTATAGGTACAGGTAACCAATCCATCTTCAATTCAGAGGTTTGTAACACTGCAGATTTTTGTAATCTAAATGTCACCTCTAAAGGTCAAGGTCATTTAGACTTTGAAATTTTCATCTAGCTATATTTACAACTTTTGCAGGCTCACATACAGGTTTGTCTTGAAGTAAATCTTCTTTTCTAGTTACACTGGTGTGTCTATACAAACGCTGGTGACCTGTCCACTAATTTATCATCATGTAATTTTAGAAATACGTCACAAAACGGAAAATAAGAGTAGTATGCTCTAAATGACAAATTTGGTAAAGACAAAATAAAGGAATATTTTTAAAGGTCTGAACAGATTCCAGGAAGAAAAGATTTGGAGAAGTAGCCAGAAGTTAAAATTTCGAAAAACACGAGCAATCATATATTTTCAAAGAAACGCTTGTTGAATAAATATAGATCTAGCGCTATCCACAAGTGTGTAACCTTTGGCCAGGTTAACTTTGTTGGTGCATGGGAGGGGATTGATGTGGATAGTGTGGACCACTTATGACTATTCATGCTACTCTACTGCATGCTTAGTGCAGACATACATTTTCCCCAGATAATCCTGTTCAATGTGTTCAATGTAAACCTTTAAATTAAATGCACCCCATTCAAGTTGTCGTCACATCCCCATACTTTGCTACCCTGGATTCGGAAGAATACTTTTGAAATTTGAAAAAAAAATTGGAATATGGAAAGGATGGGTCACAAACGATACTTACTTGCTTGCCAGGCAGGAACCGAAGAGGCAGGGCACGCTGCCTTCTCCACCAAAAAATGTACCACGTGGCCAAACCACTTCAGGGTGCACAGGGCTTAATTAGAAAGAAAACCTGGTTATTAATTGGTATTTTATATACCAGAAACATTACTACAACTTCATTTTGATTACTTCGATTAAAACAGCTGAACGTTCAACACACAAGTATAGTGCCCATGATAATGCCAGGGAAAGCACCTCAGAAGGTTTATTGCACTGACAAACCCACCCCAGTATTTCCCCGTTCGTTAAAAATGCTTTACATAAGAGTCTTTCTGCAGAAATCATATCCACATTCCGTGGAAATGCCTGGACAACCGGGATGCAGATGGGCGTCTACTCGTGTTGTACTTTACGAATGGGATGTATATAATCTGGTGAGTACCCTTTCTCTCAATAAACTCTTAATCGAACATGTAACAACAGACATTGTGAGATACAATAAGACATTCAGATAAAGTATTAATGGATAATAATGCAAAACTACTTACCATGCAACGCCGGCCAGGTGACGTAGTTAACGACAACCACTTGAGGCCAGACTCCAAGTTGTACGGACAGTGTCAGCACAAACATCAGCCCTGCTTTGCCCAGTACCTGCTATTAAATGAATCTACATATGATATGACCCGGCATGGAGGGTAGAGCTCTACCCTCCTTCGACCCAGTGAACATTGCATCACAACATCTTGGCCGCCCGGAGCCTTGCTCAGCTGCCGCAATCAGTATGTCATGTATGCAGGTCATGCCGTATTCCTGTTGTCTTCATGTTGGTCTGATCCATGACAGAATTAATCGATTCTGGCTGAAAGATGTTATCAAGAAAAGTGTCCATCGTTTACCGTTATTTTGCAGTAAAGTCAACTCAAACACAGTTTTTTATTTCAATTTGTCTGGAGTGGAAGCTGAACTTAGGCCGGGGAAACTGTATAGCTGCATAGCCATGGTTGTTCCGTGAAACAGTATAGCCATAGCCCCGGTTGAAAGATTTTATCGAGAAAGCGGCTGTCATGTTTCGTTATTATGCAGCAAAGTAAACTCAAACACAGCATTTTATTTTAACTTGCCTGGAGGGCTAACTTGGGCCTGGGAAACAGCATAGCAACACAAAGTTCAATAAGGCATAGCAACCGTTGTTTGGTGAAACAACATAGTCGGGTTTGTTCGGTGATCGTTATCATAATATTTTTTCCAGCACCATATGTTCCAGATGTCCGTTCTCCGAGTTACCAAGACAAAAGGTCGTAAAAGATCCGCTTGAACGGGTATTACAAAGTAGGAAGTTGATGTTAAGGGTGTTTAGAAATGATATCTGAAAACCAAGATGTTAAATTTCATTTTCGAATGGTGTTTTTAGCTCCAAAAGTGCGACACATTTGCAACAGGAAGGCACGCAGATCTTCTCTGATCATGGCCGATGTGGGAAAGTGTTAGTGACGTCACAAACGTAACCCGCTGGCTATGGTGCATGTGTTATAAGCCAGAGTGCGTTCAGCTTGCCAAGAGTCATGACAGATACAACAGAGCATAATGATTCCAGTGAGTCTGAATTAAGTTTTTCATTTACGTCGTCTGACGTGGATGAAGAAGAATTGATAAAAGCTAAAGCAGCAGAGGAAGAGATCATTCAGTCTTACACACATGAGGGGACGCCTAGAACCCTTGCGTCCCCAGTACTGCAGGAAGTCCAGCCGTGTTACAGCCAGACGATCTGAAATTGCCGTCTGGGCAATGATATTTCCTATAAAAAATTACTAGATTTCATTTTCATTTAACAAGAACAAGCATGAATCCAATAAATGGAATTTGTGTCCGAATGGGCCAGGTCTTATGGTGTTTCAAATTCTAGCAGTCACGGAAACAGTTTCAGGCTACGCCTACGGTATACAAAAGTCGGAACAAACAGTTAATTTTCCCTTTACATCTGTGTGGTCTTTGGATGATTGAATATAAGTTTGCATTTATGAATAGCTTTCAATATCAGAACTCATACTTGGCAGTAACCTCGCGACCCTTGGAGGGCAGTAATTTACGTTTCCGTAAAAATCGTCTACAGTACATGTGTTTATGATATCCTTTATTTCAGATCGTATCCATCGTGTAACAAAGGAAACATTTTCTTGTGACTGACTTATTTTCTGGACACTTATGAACGACAAAGGTACAACGAGATGGAATTTTGTACACCCGATTATTGGAAGCTGGCCGTGGATTGTCACAAAGAGTGGTACATGACTGAAAAAATGAAAGACCCATTGGTCTTGGCAGCTGCGTACATGAGGCGTGAATGTGGTAACTATCCAAACAAGTGTTATCTGGTTATGGGATTAAACACCTCACAATATACAGCTGTAATCGGACACACGTATTACAGTTGCCTGCCAACTAAACCTGTTGTAAATGGCCTGTTAAACCCTAGATTTGGGTATGGAACAAGATCGGTCCTTAATTGTTTGTCCATGTTTTCCAACCATTTTTTTCCATCAATCGAACCAAAATGGTTAAACACACTAAATTTTGTTATAATGATACTTTGCAACAACAAAATAGACCGGCGGTGTCAGTGTGACGTTCGATTAATTATTCTGTGATACATGTACATTGTAGCAGACGTAGAATTACTACTGTGTAACACCTATATTTTGATGTAATGACAGATTTGAAATCAGAAGCATACTGAAGATTAATTTGTAAATGCTGCAAAAATGAATCACTCTTTCTGATTTTATGAGTTATGCCTAATTTGGCCAGTTCCACGAATCCTTCCATTGTCCAGCTATGGGACCGCATTTGGCAACAACAGTAGTTTTTTCTTGCCAAACCTTTCCTACACATCGTCGTATTTGACAAATCAAAGTCATTTTCCCCAAAGCGTTCGCCACATAGGTAAGATCGATCATCCCTTCCCGGGGCCTTGCCACTTGTGCCTGTAAATCTTGACTGCAAGGGTCCACGCTCTCCGTAATTTCAGGTATTGGGGGAGGGGGTGGGGGAGGAAAGGGGATGTTAACAAGCTGTTGAACTTGTATTGCTACAATTATCAGCAACACACCGACCCATCCTGGGCGGGAACAGGGACGAAAGTTAATATTTCTACATGTATTTTTAATCCTGTTGATGATGCGGGAATAAAATATTTTAAAACCAAATGATACTTGACAGCCATAGTTCGCAAGCATGGTCGGGGTTTTCCCTGTCAGCCAGCGGTGTTGCGTTTGTGACGTCACTAGCCTTTCGCGTCTTGTGGGTGTGGGAAATGAAGGGAAAGCGACGATTGAAGGCACAGTGAGTTTTTATAACAAGAATGTGAATAAAAGTCAGTGAGTTTTTAAAATAAGATTGTAAATAAAACTAGAAAAGATGATTTGCTGCATAGCAAATCAGTGTGTGTGTGTCTTCAAAGCATATTGGTATGGCAATGTACAACTATTCCGTAACACAGGTGTAGACGTTGGAATGGCATCTATATCTATTGTAGCTTTGAAGTTATTGAAGATTTAAAATTTCTAATGGTGCTATTTAGCATAATTTAAATTGCTACAACTTTTATTTTTAATTCATTAGGTGCGCAACGGTCAACAACCCCGTAGTAGAAATTGAGATTACATCTCTATCTATGATAGTTTTGAAGATATTCAAGTTTTAAAATTACCAATGCTGCTAATTAGCATAGCTTAAATTAAAACAACTTTTGCTTTAGATTCATTAGATGCATGATTAACAACCCCCTATTAGAAGTTAGAATGACATCTCTATCTATAATAGTTTTGAAGATAATCAAGTTTTAAAATTTACAATGCTGCTAATTAGCATAAATTCAATGGCTACAACTTTTGTTTTAAATTCATCAGATGTGCACTGGTCAATAACCCCCTAGTAGAAGTTGGAGTGACATCTCTATCTATTATACTTTTGAAGATATTCAAGATTTAAAATTTCAAATGCCCCTAATTTGCGTAATTTAAAACATCTTCATTTCTGTGTATAAAACGGTCAAACTCCTTGTATGGAGGTACAATCATGTTTGAAGTTTCTATGTGTAATAGTGTCCGAGAAAAGTGTCGGACAAATTTGCTGGTAAAGAAGAAAGAAGGAAAGAAAGAAACTGGAAAAAAAGATTTGCTTGAAAGCAAATCTGTCTGTGTGCCTTCAAAAGTTGTAAATATTAAATGCTACAACTTTTATCCTTTGGCACTTCACATTCCATTAAGCTTATGGCTGCATGCAAATTTCAAAGTCCAAATGACCCTGACATTTGACCTTTACAGGTCACATGTAAATTGCACAGTGTTACAATACCCACAATTTAAGCCAAACATGAACCAAATCGGAATAAAATTGACCAAGTAATGGCAAGATGAAACTTGCAAAGGGCCAAATGACCTTGACCTTTGCCCTTTTAAGGTAACACGTTCTTATAAAAATGCCCAGTGTAGCAATGCCTACAATTTGAGTTCAACATGATTAGAATTGGATGGAGATTGGCCAAGTTATGAATGGATGAAACTTTCAAAGGTCCACATGACCTTGACCTTTGAACTTTAGAGGTCACATGTAAATTTTAAAATGTGTAGGATTACAATAGCTACAATTTGAGCCCAACATGATCAAAATTGGATAAAAATTGACCAAATTATGGCTAGAAGAAAGCCACCATCGAAAGTGGCCTTTGACCTTGAAATGACCTTTGACCTTGAGATGACCTCTACCTGAAGTGAATCTTGACCTCAAAAATGACACTTTGGCTTAAAATTTACCTTTGAACTTGACATGACCTTGACATTTGAGATGACCTTTACCTTACTATGATCGAACTCCTATACACTTGGAACCACATCTACTATAGTATACAAGATATTGAAGATTTAAAACTTTAATTAGCCCTCATTTGCATAATTTTGAAAAGCATGACCTCTCATTATGAAAAGGGCAGACTTTATGCATAGAAGTATAATTGTGCCAAGTTTGGAGTTTCTACATATAATACTTTTCAAATGAAATGTCGGACAAATTTGCCTGTAAAGAAAGAAAAGAAAGAAAGAAAGAAAGAAAGAATGAATTCCTAGAAAAACAGAAAAGTGTGTGTTGTCACACACACTTTAATCATTTTCACATCCAATATTTTTAAAGCCTACCGTATGGTGAGAACAACACATGAGTCTCTTATGTTTCAAATTTGAACCTGGTCAATTAATGGGACCTTTAATTAAAGTACTTGTAAAACACGACTTACTATCTTTACTTTAATCTGCCTGCTTGGTTGTGTCTGACGCAGTTATCATTGTCATTTACAAATCCTATCCGACATGATACCTCATGCCAACAAATCCTGGACCATTTGGAACATGGTGACATACATTGCGGGACAGTCAGACAAAAATGTAGTTGGTTTGGATATCAAAGTGCATCGGGGCCACAGCATATTTCACTATTGATGCTCTGAAATATTTGCAAAATATATACGTTTGGTTTCATATATTGTAAAACCCCCCCCCCCCCCCCCCAAAGATCGTCGTTTACAAACCATTGGGTGCGGAATCCACAATTTTCAAAATGGCAGCCAAGATTGTGGGATAGTCCGGACTCGATAGTTTGAAGAGGTAGTATCCAAAATATATGTGTAATTAGTGTCAACTGAAGGTTAATTTGTCGAATGAATGTGTAGTACAGCTCCGGTATTGTTGTTACTGACTTCTAAAGAACAATACTTACAGTCATGTGGGATCCCCGAGAACAAGGTACGAGAGGGGAGCTCCTGTACAGGTGGCGACTACCTTCCGAAAAGAGCTGAAGTGTTTTCCAGCATCCCTTGGAGTCAACTGCAGTCGCTGCCATTCCCGGTGCTGATATTGTACAGGTACGTTATAATAATACTGCTGTACCATAGTTGTGTCAGGAGACAATGGTATTTCATTGCCTGGACATATTTCTGTAGGAAATTCGACGCGATACTTTGAAAATCGCGGTCGTCGGCCATTATTGCGTCAGGTAAAATCTACATGTAGATTTTTGGTCCAATTTGCCTAAGCATTCCTTAAGCATGCAGAATTTCGGCACAATCAGGGTTTCTTGGTAAATCCCGGACAGATCCAGTGGTAATTTTTGCAAAGATTTGTACTTTTTGGCCATTTTTCACAATTTGATTTTGTAAACAGATTGGATATTTTCCCGCAATATGACGTGTGGATCATATGTAAATGAGCGTCGCCATGACTACCAGACATGCCTCCTTGGATGAGCCAATCATGACGTTCTTTCTTCACTGCTGTATTGTGATATATTTCTGATATTTTGAGCAGTGATTTTTTTCAACTTTGCCCAGTGGTTGTACATTTCAGCATTGTTGTGTACAAATATAGTGCTTAATGTGTGAGTTGGGCACATTTTTGTGAAAATCAACACATTACACATGTATTTTTGTCATTGACAGTCTTTATGAATTTTTTAACAACAGCTGTTCACAGATTCAATTTTGTGTGTGCCAAATAGTTGCACATTTGTTGGGTCATATTTGACCCAAACTTGTTAAACAGTCCTTGGCATAATTGTGGAAATTTGCTCATTTATTTGGACATAAGTTATGTTGGTCTAAATTAAATTACACAGAACAAGGTTTTGAAAAAAAGTT
The DNA here is from genome assembly GCA_964020975.1 of Hermodice carunculata. Taxonomy (NCBI): domain Eukaryota; kingdom Metazoa; phylum Annelida; class Polychaeta; order Eunicida; family Amphinomidae; genus Hermodice; species Hermodice carunculata. The sequence goes on from OZ026627.1 coordinate 41,292,160, forward strand.
TGATCTTTGGGTCAAAATACATTCTTCAGGTGGCAGCACTGCATTATACATTTGTGTGGTGTTGTGAAGAGATCCATTTTGGTAAATACTTATTAAATTCTGTTGAATTTAATTAATTACTTCACAAATTTTTGTAACATTCATCTCAACAGATCCACTTAAACAAACAAATAGGCTGATCAGACATATGGTGGGTCAGGCTGCCCAAATTTTGCGTCATTGGGACTTGCTCACAAACATGCGGAAACAACTGATACAGCATTGGCTAGTCTCAATACAAATTTACAAGCACTGGCAAAGAGGACGGCAACGCTGGAGGAAAGGTTTAAAGGGATCAAGCTTCAGATATGCAGCCTTCAGTTCATCCATTAGCTATGATACCAGGTCCGCCTCCAGTTCAGTGTCAGACAGATCATGCAACGGAAACTTTGTTGAATGCCATATCATCGTTGACTGTGGATTCAAGGTATGGTACTTCTGCGCTTTTGGATGATGAAGAGGGCTATGTGTCTCCAGATGAACTTCAACAGGATAGGCCAAGGAGAAGTCATAGGGAACTCAGAAAGAGCATGAGGCCAGGTTCCAAAACACATTTTCCAAAGGTTGCTGGTCCACCACCAGCAAAGGCCAATGTATATGATGGAAAAGTAGACTGGAGAGCATTCTATTTGCAGTTCCAATGGATGGCGAGAATGTATGAATGGACGGACGAAATGAATTTCTAAGGGACAAGGCTTTAACATTTTACAGCACCCTGAGAGAATCTGATTGCAAGGACTATTCCAAGTTGGTTTCAAGGCTGAACAACCGTTCTGGAACACGCGACCCCCCAGTAACAATACGGCGTAAACTTAAAATCATAAACAACCGGAAGCGGAGACACAGGAAGAACTCATCGAAGGATGCCAACAATTAAAAATTGGGTAGATATCCTGAGGGGGAGGAGAAGTTTGTGGAGTCATTGGCAGTGGATGCATTTTTGAAGGCGGCGACTAACAAAAAAGCAGCCTGTCAAGTCTTGAGCCAGAATCCACTAGATTTGGAGTCTGCTTTAGAATCATTAAAATTAGTTATTCATAGTCAGGAATTTGTTTTTGGTGGTGGAAACAGTCCCAAAGCCCATGTGCATCAAGTCATGGAAGAAGAGGAGCAACACATCAGGACATTGACAATGCAACAACGCAACAAGTCAATTTCATGGGCAGATCGAAACCAAAAAAATCGCACAGAAATGGAAAGAATTCTGAAGGAGAATCAGCAAGCCATGAAACAGTTGGTGGAGGATAATCAGACATTCATGGAGAGGATGTGCAGGACAGCAAGGTCACCAATCCTTCGTCAAGGTCAGGTTCCTGGGATGGTTCTAGTCCATCAAAACACTGGAATTTGTCAAAGATCCTTTGCCCTGATTGTGATCAGCTAGGGCATATGATTAGGGATTGCCACTGGGATGATTCTCCAGCATGCAGGAAAGACAGGTCCATGAGTGGTTGCCGAGACGATTCGCCATCCGAGAAGACGGGAACATCACCAAATTCTGAAGGGTCGAAATAGATGGCCTAACTTTGACCTATACAGAGGATGTAGGCCACAATTCGTCATCATTATCATCATTTGAGGCTGATCTAACCGGTCATATAGCACAGGAGATGCAATTTCAGTCTCTGGTGTCTGAAGTTTCATCTGCTACTAGTAATTCATGCATCCCTTCTTCATTGTCTTCATCTTTTACGTCTTGTAAATACACTCATTCTGTAGTAACATCTATTTTTTCTGATCCTTCCCTGATCAAGGATGCCTCATTACCTGTTGAGACGGAACTTTGGTCTCCAAGTGGTGTACCCAGTATGGATGATGAACAATCAAACCAAGGAAGCTGCCGGTGATTGTAATCTGCCAGAGTTTACAGTTAGAACTTTGAACACCAATGCCCACATGACAGTTCCTGTTGACATGTATGAAATTAATGTGAATGTTGTTATGGATTCTGCAGCACAGGTCGCCGTTATTAGCGACAATCTTTTGCAGCAATTAGGAGTCAAGTTCAAAGTTCTGAGAAATGTGAAGTTGAAGGGAGCAGCAAAGGAAAGAACCATGATTGTCAAGAAAGTAGAAGGAGTTCTATTTGGTTTAGGAACAAGATCTTTCAAATAGGACATGTATGTTGCCCCGATCGGGTTGGATTTTCTTCGAGCTCATGGATGCAAGTTAGACTTGGAACACTCTGCATCGGAGATTGGTCAACAAGTGGTGACTGCTATTTTCAAATCCAACGGTGATAAACAAGTTACAGTATCCAGGGTAACATTGGTCAAGAAAGTTGTGGTTCCTCCTGACAGTATTAAACAAGCGAGATGTTTGTCGGATATTTCAGATCAACAAGACTATGTCATCATGGCAATAAGTCAACATCATGGGCTTTTGATTCCGGCTATGTTAGTGAAAGGTGGACAAGAAACAGTTATCACTATTTTAAATGATACAGACCAATTTATTCATTTAAAGTCAGGTCACCTAATTGGAAGTGCTGTGCCAGCTGATTGTGTCATCAAGGAAGAGTCTTCTATGGGAAATATGGAAACTGAAGATTCCAGTACTGAGGAGAGTGACTCAAAGGCTTTGAATGAACCGCTGTCAGAACTTTCTGACATTTCTCCGGTTTCGTCTGGGCCTGAAGTTCGCGATTCAGCTGTAGATGCCTCAGTGAGGAAAGTGGAGCCCTGCAAACATCAAGAGATACCGGAATATCTCAATGATTTATTGGAATAGTCATCTTCTAATTTGAATGAGGAACAATGATTGAATAAACTGATATTTTTTCAAAGGGATATTTTGATCTCGGCTGTTTTTCACAGATCAAGCACTGAATCCATACAGGAGATGCGAAGCCGTTTTGGCAGAAGATGAGAAGAACACCGGTTGGATTTCACGATGAAGAACAGAAGCATCTGGAATCATTACTGGATATAGGAGTCATTAAACATTCTACATCAGAATGGGCCTCAGCTCCAGTCCTAGTTAGGACAAAAGATGGGAGCATCAGATATTGCATCGACTATCGTCAACTTAATAATATAGCGGAAAACAAATGAATATCCCTTGCCGAATATCGAGGAATGCATGGACACGCTCATTGGAAGTAACTTCTATAGTACCCTCAATATGGCTAGCGGGTATTATCAGATCAAAATTGACGAACGTGATCAACCAAAAACAGCTTTCATAACCAGGTATGAACTCTTCAAACATGAGCTAATGGCTTTTGGGCTTACAGGGGCGCCATCTACATTTCAACAAGCGATGCATTTAGTGTTGCGTGGCTTAACTTGGCATACGGTATTGGCCTGCCTGGATGACTGTGTAATACTAGGCAAGACCTTTGACAACCATCTTAAAAATCTACAGAAAGTGTTTGAGAGATTTTGGCAACACAACCTGAAGTTAAAGCCAAAAAAATGTCACCTGTTCCAGTCACAGATCAAGTTTCTGGGAAAACATAGTATCAGGCGACGAAATCTCTGTCGATCCCGATGTAATCTGTGCTGTAAAGGACTGGCCAGTTCCGAAGAACACTAAAGAGGTGCAGTCTTTCCTTGGGTTCATCAATTACCATAGGGATCATCTCAAAGATATGGCAGAAGTAACCAGATGTCACTATGAATTGACAGGTTCAACAGCAATTTTTCAATGGGAAGAACAACACCAGATTGCTTTTGATAAAATAAAGACCTTCTGGTTTGTGTACCGGTTCTTATATTACCCCATTCTGATGGCACTTTCGTTCTAGATTTTGTGATGCATCGGATTATTTTATCGGGGCAGAACTGTCACAGATTCAGGACGGTGTGGAATGAACAATCGGCTATGGAAATTTTTCTTTAGCACCAGCACAGCAGAGATATTGTACTACACAAAAGGAACTGTTAGCAGTGGTGAGGTTCACCTGCCAATTTAGGCATTATCTGCTTGGGCGTCTACTTTCAGAAGGGATCATAACAGTCTCACTTGGCTAATGAGGTTCAAGCTTCTGGAGGGACAACTGGCAAGGTGGATGGAAGGGCTGTCACAGTATGACATGACCATCTTGCACAGGCCTGGAAAAAGTCATACTAATGCAGATTTTTTGTCCAGACTACCAGACCTTTTGGACCAGTTATGAAGCTGGTGCAAGTCTATCATCTTTGCCATGTGGGGGTTGTCCATATTGCAAGCGTGCGCATTCACAGTGGGCCAAGTTTGAGGATGATGTCAATGATGTCGTGCCTCTAGCTTTGAGGGCAGTATCAGTGAATACAGATGGCAGTAACCAGAATCTAAATTCCAAATGCAACTGGCTAGATTGCTTTTCCAGAGAGGATATCCAAAAGGCACAAAAAGAAGATCCAGATATTCTTGGAATCATGAAATGGTTGTCAATACCACCTACCAATCATGAACTGTGGTTAGCTAGTTCAGCTTTGAAGCACTTTTGGTTGAACAAGAGCCAGTTTTCTGTGAGGAGTAGTATTCTTCACTACAAACTGGAAGAAGTGTTTCCAAAATGGTGTTTGGTCGTTCCAAGATCACTCAAGGATGAAGTCATGTGACTGAGTCATGATTTGCCCATTGCAGGACATGAGGGACAAACTAAACCTTTGGAACAACTGAGATGATCCTATTACTGGTACCAAATGTCAAAAGATGTCACAGAATATGTGAGTACGTGTGCGGCGTGTAGCAAGAACAAGGATCCGAGGATGTGGCCCAAGGGTACTCTAGGGATGTATCATTCTGAGGTCCCTATGGAGAGATTACATATAAATATCCTCGGACCCATTGTAAAGAGCAAGAAAGGCAATCAGTATGTGCTACTAGTGGTAGATCAGTTCAAGAAGTGGATAGAGTGTTTTCCTATTCCAGACCAGACAACGGAGACCATTGCTAACAGGAGAGTGAATGAAGTAATATCAAGACTGGGTTGTAGCCTTCAAATTCATTCAGATCAAGGTAAAAACTTTGACTGCTAGGGAGGCTATAAGGAGCATTGTTAATAGGCAGACTTGTTTTTCTCCGAATATGCTTATGCTGGGTAGGGAAGTTACCAAAACATTGGATATTTTGATGGAATCTGGTCTACGAGATACATTCAGCATCAAAGGTTGGGCAGAGTTGAAAATTGAAACCCATTTGGATAGGGCCATATCTTGTGATTGAGGTTCTTTCTCCTTCACTGTACAGGGTGAAGAATAGGAGGCAGGAATCAGTCATTCACCATGATCATCTCACCATATCCAACAATCACGTTATACCAATGTGGATGCGGTGTTTGAGGCATGAGTTACTCAATCTGGATAACACCATTCCGTACGACCAACAGGAATTAGAAGATCAGGATATAGATATTGGTAATCTATTTGTGGATAGAAATCTGCATTCAGATACTAATATTCAAGCTAGTGCCGATCAGGGGGTTGATGGTCAGACTGATGTGCCCCAAGCAACAAGCACTCAAGTGGATACTAGTTGTAACATCAGTGGCCATGTTGACAGCGTGTATAACTCTTTGGGGCCAAATTCATTTTTGTCACAGGATACTCAAATAGATATCTCTTTCAGTTCTGATCCAGACAGCCCTGATAAGGAGGATGATCAGGATTCTAGTGCAGTTGTGACCACTAGTACAGGTAGACAGGTCAGGAAGCCTGGCTATCTCTCTGACTACTGGCAAAGTAGTCGCTGAGATGAGTTTCTGAAAGAGAATGCTGCTTGGTAGTATTTCACACAAAATTACTAGTTGTATGTATATAATGTAAATAACTTATTATTTGTTTGTTTAGGCAACTTCAGAATGGATTCAGAGAGGGGTGGGCCATTTTCGATGAGGTCTATAGTAAGGTGGAAGAAGAGGCTGTGGTTAGTAAGCCTGCAGAAAGCTCTGTCAGCAAGAAGACCAGGCCTTGTCCTATCTGCTCGACGAGAGACCAGCACAGCAAGAGGCATGTCCAGAAGGCCCATTTTCCTTTTTATATCGCTCTGGAGATGGCCTGTTGGTTTTGTGGCCAGCAGGAGGCCCAGAGATGCAGGATTGTTGGACATCACATTGACCTTCATCAGAGTCAACAGCCACAGTTTAATGACCACAAGCTGGAGTAATGGGTACAGCTCATCAGAGGTGTTTTCAAGTTCCAGTGTAGAGAGTACCAGAAATCATCAGAAGAACTGTTGTGGCACGTCATCGACAACAAGTGGTTTCCAGATCATCGGGCCATAGTCAATTTCCTGGATCACAAGTTGTGGAATCATTATGCAAAAGCTAATGGGATGACAGTAACAAAGGAACATAGGGTTTCTCCACCCAACTCTGTGCTTTCACTGTTGCATTGGAGGATCTTGGCGCAAATTGTGAATCATTTGCTGGAAGATCGCCAGCAGGCATTCAAGGAACTAGAGCATGAGGTTGTTAAAGATGGAGATGCTTCCCAACAGACATATTCAGTGGTGGACTCTCATTGTCATATCACGGAACTTCTGCCATACACACATGAGCAGAGTCTGCAGAGAATCTTGGACAATCAGCCAGGTCCATCAAGGCCAGTGGATTTACAGTACATCTTATGTATCCACTGTTATCCAGCTTCTTGGCCAGGTAGCGATGAGTAGCGGCACATTACTAGGGATTACCTGGTCAGATTTAGGTTTGGGGTGCATCCCAGGAGGGCCAATTCTTTCAGGTTTGGGAAGGAACTGGAGCAGCTGGGTCACTATCTGGACAAAACACATGTGGTAGCGCTGGGAGAGATTGGGTTGAATTACGACAAGGACACGACTGAGAGACAGAAACAGTGCCAGAAAAAGGTTCTACAAGCAGTTCTGCCATTAGCCGTTCGGGGGAGAAGATTGCCAGTGATCATCCGTTACCAAGGAGAGGGTGCTGCAGTGGATTGTTTGGCTAGGCTGAGGATTCATCTGCCAAGACAGCATAAGATTCATTTTCATTGTTTTACTGAAACTTGGGAGACAGCCAAGCAATATATGGAAGCCTTTCCAGAAGTAGTATTTGGGTTTACCAGTCTGCTATTGGAGGATGATAAGCTACAAGCAGTCATGGACCAAATCCCACTGGAAAAGTTACTTCTAGAATCTGATTCACCATACCTCATGCCTCGCAGATACAAGAAAGGAACCAAACAGGGCAACCCAAGTATGGTGCTGGACGTGGCCCAATGTGTAGCTGACGGAAGGAACCTCCCTCTTCGGTTGGTCTGACACATCACAGGAGACACTGCCAAAAGGTTCTACCACCTGTAGAGTAAGGAAGAAACCAGAGCCACCCTGGAATGGAATGCCGATAATATCTGTCTTCCTCATTCCAGAAATGTCAGTTTTTCCTTGCCAGCGTGGGAGCACTGATGTATTTGACCTTGTTTATATATTTTTAGGAAATCTGGTTCACAGGATTTTGCATGTTCTAATACATTTTTGCTTATCTTTTGCAGATGAACATGTGGATCAGACAATTAATCTGGTGAAGCCAAACTGGACTCAGGATGGCATGATAATATTTTTGTATATAGATGTGAATTCTAATGTATATAATTGCTTGGGATGTATTTGCATGTTAATATTTTCTGTAGATGTGTGCTTTGGTGATATTCATGTGCATGTGTCTCTTCTATGTGGATAAGAATACGATAACCAGGATGTGATTTTCTGGGTATTTCCAGTAGTGATGTAGGATTTCATTGCTGCAGTCATGTGGATATTGATTTCGCTACTTAGGGTATATAATAGTAAATAAGGTTTGATATATGCATGTAAAGCATGATGTATTTCATGTGACTAAGTTCTTATAGACGTGATTATAATACATTCACAATGTGAAGAGTCAGATATTCTGAAACCGTATATGGAATGTATCAGGGGTTCTTCATGTATGGGAGGAATGTAGTACAGCTCCAGTATTGTTGTTACTGACTTCAAAAGAAAGATACTTACAGTCACGTGGGATCCCCGAAAATGAAGTCCGAGAGGGGAGCTCCTGCGCGGAAGGTGACTACCTTCTGAGAAGAGCTGACATGTTTTCCAGCATCCCTTGGAGTCAACTGTTGTCGCTGCCATTCTTGGTGCTGATATTGTACAGGTACGTTATAATAATACTGCTATACCATAAATGTAATGCAAATGTCGTGTCACGTGCAAAGTGCATGATCCGCTTAATGCATATACACATGAGGTCACCAATTGGCCAAACTTTTGGCGCGAGCCACAGTGGCAGCCAATCGTATTGTAGTGGTCAAGCGTCAGTAACAAAGCTTGGGGTGGGTAGTCAGTCCGACGTGGTCGCCGAAAGGGTTAAACATTGTTTAGATACTTCGCTTCATTCATTGTGGTTCATGAGTAGAGAAAGTCTTCTTTTGTGTGGATAATTGGACCAGGGTTGCCAGAATAGTAATTGGACAGGTTACTTCACCTATTGTGTGCGGGTCAGAAGCCTTTCAGCAGGATTTTTAACTTTACCTTCCCGGCTACCAGGTACCGATCACCATGCACCAAATGCCTTAACGCCGGCAGCAAGAGGTGACCACACGGCCAAGGCGGATGATATTTCAGAGCAGCAAAGAAAACAAGGTAGTGTTACCCCTTTCATTTGTGTCTTTGCTGGTTATAGATTGCGCTTGAGCCTTTATTTTCCTTAGAGTAGCATCATACTTATTGCGGCCATGGTCAGTAGAGGCACAACCACATGGCGACAAATGTAGGTCAAGCTCGTCACCCCGTTGTGATAGTTGGGCACAGCTTTATATGCTGTCTTAGGGATTTTATTTTTGAGTCTGACGACCCAATGATCCAAACAGACTTTGAGCTAAATGAGAAGTTGCCTGGCATTTATTTCACTCAATTTATAGTTTTGGAGGGGCCCGCATTGGGAGGGTTATGCCCGAGGCATCAGCATTGCTCAGGTCCTATCCCAGCCCTGCTTCCATTGTTATTTTACAGATGGGTGGCAATGATATTGACGACTACAGGTTACCGGATAGGCTTGCTGCCGACATTTTTGATGCTGCAGTTTATCTGAATCAAAACACTTTTTCAGGGCTAGCCGCCAGCAGCACCCGGGCTATAATGACGTGGTCTTGAAAGTGAACAAGGTGCTTGATAAGAGAGCTAAGGAGTACAGGGCTGGTATTGTTCTGTGGTGCCACAAGTCAGGTTTTTGGCACCCTTCCACTTGTCCGGGCCTCATGCTGGAAGACGGCCTTCACTTCAACGATGGACTGCCCTATCACAACTGGCCTCCATTGAATGGTACATATGTCGTCAGAGCCCAACATTAATTTAAAGCATAATTATTATTGCAGAAGTGCAGAAGGTGATAACTTACACAGGGCCTCTGAACAAAAGTTTTTGGATTCCTTTAAACAGGATTAATATTCCACAAGGATTGGTAGAGATCCAACCAGCAAGGAGATACACAAATTTTTCTCTCCATGCCTAAGTGGATTTGAGAATTTCTCTTTCTTTTTGAAGAGGCAAGAACACTTATCCCGATGATTTGTGTTTAAAACATTATGGTTTTTCTTTCTCCCCTGTTAGCAGGGTTGAGGTGTTGTTCGTTGCCCTAGGATTTTCTTGAATGGTTTCAAATACATGGTTCGAGAAAATTTGTAGTACGAATTTGTGTTAAGTTTTCGTTTTTCTCTCCTGTTGCCAGGGTTGAGGTGCTTTTGTCCATAGGCCTGGAGAAGAAGAAAAAAATATGCATTCCCAAGCTTGAATGATGTAGTGGTTTACCATTGGTGAAGAAGATGATCATTGATGTGGGCTTATGGATGGTTTTACTTTGTCACAACCACAAGTATTTACATTTTCCCTCATTGCCCTCGATCATTTGGTATTTAGTGTTTCCCACACCAGGGTAGAAAGCATACAATGGAAATTAGGTGCAGGTTGTAATTTTAAATAAAGTGGTGAATGTAGAACCATACATGTCTGGTGTTTGACATATGCATAAAGGAATCAACAGTTAGCAGTGATATTGTTTCAATATTAATTGTTCAAGGTTTATGATGTGTATATATATATATATGGCATTTGTGTACCTTTCTCTGGTTCCCCTACTATGTTTTTGCAGATGCCCGTGCAGATGAGAGGGAAAAAGAACCCCCTGCCAAAGGGCGTGGCTAGCAGGGATACAACATCCGAAGGACAGGAGGAGCCTGCACCAGAATCAGCACAGGGTAATCCTGCTCACGAACTGGTTTCAGAGGCGTCTCAATCCGGAGACGATCAAGCAGATGCCATGGCCAGTACGATGGGGAGGATACAGGAACTGGAAAAAAGAAAAAAAAAAACTGAGCCAGTTCCCGCCAGAACAACCAGTCCAACAACAGCTCCAGCGCGCCAACAGCCCCTGCCAACACCCGTTAAATGTAACATTTTAGCTCACTTTTTGGAAGGTTATCATGAACCTTGAAAGGACTTTTGTATTAAGAGGTTTTGAAAATGGTTTTTTACTTTGCTTCGAGGGCCAAACAATGAACTCTTATGGCTACAGTCTAAATTAGCAAAGGAAGACTCACAAATAGTCATAGCCAAATTGAATGAAGAAAAGAAATCAGGCAGAGTGCCGGGACCATTCTCAGACCCCCCTTCTCCCCATTCCATGTTTCACCTTAGGTCTCGTCCCAAAGAATGAACCAAATTCATACAGGTTAATTCATCATCTCTCATATCCAAAAGACGAATCAATAAATGATTTCATTCCAAGAGAAACATCCAGCGTGCAATATGAGAACATGCAGGACACCATTAATGTAATTTTACAGTTTGGCGGGCCATGTTTTTTGGCAAAGACAGATTTGAAGTCGGCTTTCCAAGAGGTTCCCATGGTACCTTCACAATACCCTCTCCTATCCTTTTCCTGGGAGAGGGAGTACTGGTGTGACTGCTGTCTACCTATGGGTGCAGCAAGTTCATGTGCAATTTTCTCTATGATCAGTTCGGCGCTAGCATGCATAGCAGCGAAATATGCGCCAAATATCTATATATGTAAAGTGCCAGATGACTTCTGTTTTATAGGTAAGATGGAAAAGGGCGTAGACCTGGCCCTCAAAAACTTCACATGGATATGTGATTCCATTGGTTTTCCGATTGCACACGAGAAGACCATGGGTCCAGAACGTGTCTTGCTTTTCTTAGGCATTTCACTGGACTCTGTGTGTAATGAAGCACGTTTGCCACAGGACAAGCTGGATAAGTGTAGGGCTGAAATCACAGCTTTGCTGCAAAAGCATATTGTCAGGTTGCGGGAGCTACAGTCACTTTTAGGGCTGCTGAATTTAACATGTCTGTCATAGTTCCTGGTAGCGCCTTTCTACGGTGCCTACATGACCTCACTTTTGGAATAGATCAGCCTTATCATTATTTAAGGTTGACAAAAGAGACTAAAGAGGATTTATTCCTCTGGTTACAATTCCTGATGGAATACAATGGCAAGTCCTTTTTCTTGCATGACAAGGTGCTAAATAGCAGATCACTTAAACTATTTACTGATAGTGCAGCCTCAGTAGGGTACGGTGCTGTTTTCCAGTTGGCCTGGTATAATGGCCAGTGGCCAGAAAAATGGAAAGATTTTCCAATAAGTGTTCTGGAAGTTTATCCTATTGTGACGGCAGTCGTAGTTTCGGGTGAAAGGTTTGCTAGTAAGAAAACTCAGTTAATCACCAACAGCGAAGCTTTTCTTTCAGTAATCAACAAGCAAAAGTAAAAAAAACAGCAAATTATGTTTCTGCAATGGAAACTGGTGTTACATTGCCTCAAATTTAACATTTGCTTTTCATTTTCCTGGATGGAAGGCAGAGAGAACATACTAGCAGATGCTCTTTCCCGTTTTCGGAGCTTTGCCAAGTGGGCGGATCTGGAGCCATCAGTAATCCCTCACGATTTCAGGCCAGAGAATAATCATGACATGCCTCTTACCTCCTGAAATCCTCGCTAGCCCCAACCATGAAGCAAGCTTATGCACGGGCATGGGATAAATATGTTTATCTTGCAAGTAATATTTTGCACAAAGAACCAGTTTTACCAATACCGGTTCAAGAAGGATCTGGTGGCAGCACTGCCTAAGGTACTTTTTTCCTCTGCAGAAATAGTGATGATTAAGGCCATGTTTGCTACCGCTTTTTCTGGTTTCCTCAGGATAGGCGAAATTGCTCCTAAAACAAAAGAGAAAAGCAACTCAGTTATACCGTTAGATGACTTGTATTGGCAGTCAGATAATTATATAAGTCACAGTTAGTAGTAACAATTCGACAGTTCAAAAACAGTGCCAAACGGGGCCCACAAAATATTGCCGCCACCTCCTTCAGAGATGGCTGGTGGCCGTATCGACCCCCCAAGCGACGCTTTATAAATATAGATACATTGACTTTTTGGTGGAAGGACAAATGTCCAGCTAGTTAAACCAAAAAGGGGAAATAATTCATATTTGATATTAGTTATAATTTGATAAAATTCAGTGTCACTTAGGTGACCTTTTAAACATATTCATGACTTGTATTAGTTTGTGGTGTGAATGGGTACGTGCATAAATGTCGGGTCATGTGCAAAGTGTGTGATCTGCTTTATGAATGTACACATGAGGTCACCAATTGGCCAAACTTTTGGCGGGAGCCACGGCAGCAGCCAATCATATTGTAGTGGTCAAGTGTCAGTAACAAAGCTTGGGGTGGGTAGTCAGTCCGCTGTGGTCGCCAAAAGGGTTAAACATTGTTTAGATGCTTCAGTTCATTCACAGGGCCGTAGCCTTGTGGTCCAATCGATCAGACCAACCTTTTGCCTGAAAAAAACAACAAAAAACATACCCCTCTATAATGCAAAATTTACATCATGGGCAATCCATGATTGCATGTACTAACAAATAGCACAAAATAACATGCGCTTGGTCATTGCGGTACCACTGCACTGTGGGGGAGCGTGGGGGCCACGAGGATTGCCCTGATATTATCAGTGTTGGTCAGGCAATCTGTTCGAGGAAGCGCAACTTCGAGGAAACGGAGACTCCCGCCGGCAGCAGCCTGGCCACACGAAGTGACCTCTGGCGGGAGCGTGGTGCTGCTGCCTTGAACTTCGAAGAGAGAGAATCAGGAATCAGAAACATATTCTAAGGAAATTTATGGGTGTCTAGTTTACAATGTGCCAAGGACATTACAAAGTTCAGATAGGACACAATACTTATTTGAAGTTTACCCATTTTGTTAAATGTGTGATATGGATGGCGCTGTGTATGCAATAATTAACTTATAGTCTCAGGAAAAATGATTTTATATTTGATGTTGGCGCAGAGATGCATGACTTATGCGCAAAAGTAAAGTTTACTTGCTTGTGCATCTACAAGTCTACAACAGGCATATTTAGTTTGAATATTTAGTCTTAGATTGATTAGCATAATCATTATTATACAATTTTTCTGGTGTCTTACCATTTATGTATTCTTATTCCTCAAGGGCAAGAAAATCCAGAACCAAGTGCAAATTTTAGAAGCGCAATTTCACCAAGCAATACGAAGAGGCAGGGTTTCTCTTATAATTATAATTGTAAACTTGCAGTCTCGGGAAAACTTATTTTACATTTGATTTTATCGCTCACTTTTTGCGGGCGGGGGAGATATACTTTGATTAGGGTGTGCAGGGCTGGCACGCCACTGCTCGGTACAACTTAGAGCCATGTCTGAGAAAAACACGCCAATGCTTTCCCCCGCGTTGAATTCCTTTTCAAAAGAAAGTCAACTTGTTAGTATAATGAAGCGATCATAGCAAGCGACTGTGTTCTACCAGGAAGGTAAATGGGGGCAGGGGGGGGGGGGTGGTGTTATTAGGCTGGTATAGGGAACAAGAGTGCCTCAGAACAAGGTACGGAAAATTAGACAATTTAAAAACAATGGCTGGTACAACATACGGAAAATAAATGGGCTTTCAGTGCGCAAGTGCCCAGTACACCTGTGCAGAAAACCCCTTTACCCCACCCCCTCCCTTGTACCAGGGATATTGAATTCCATACTGGTGCTTTAAATAATTGAATGATACTATTGTTGCTCAATATACAGATAAATGTATCGTCTAAAGTCTGGTAGCCGCACAAGGTTCACCTTCTGACTGCCTTTTCACATATTTTTGTGCTCAACTATGCAAATTGTATTTTCTTATGTGAATAAAGTTATTTTCAATTCAAATTCATATCACTGGTTAACAAGCATCCGGTCATCAAAGTTCAGAAGGGGCGTGTTTCAAACATTGGTCCGGGCAGGGTCATAAAAAATTAAATGTTTGACATGACTAGGTACTTTAATATACACATATATGGTAACCTTTTGCTAAAAAGGAAAGACTATGTATCATCTTTGTGAATATATCTCAATGTACAGTCGAACCTGCCTATAAGCCCACCACAGCTAAGGGACCACCTGTGCCAAAGAACCAGTCTCATCATCCCCCATTAGCATATGTTTAATTTAATTTTACCTCCCTTAAGGGACCACCTGTTACAAAGGACCATTTTTCACAGGTCATGTGGGTGGTCCTTAAGACAAGTTCCACTCTTTATTATTAGCTACATCCACTGTAATATCTGGATGCGGGGGGGGGGGAGGGGGTGCTTGACTTTCCATTGTTTGCCGTCCCGTCCAGATAGCGGGTTTATGGAATAAAATATTTATTTTATGTGTCACCATGCTCTTTCCACATGGAAGATTTAAAGACATGTACTGGAGACTACAACAGACGCCAATATCAGTGGTCGTGTCCACAAAGAATTTGATCTGATCCTGAATTTGAGCCTAAAATTACATTGATGTGCTTTTGACCCTGAGTTATTTCATCCCTGGCCAAATATTTGATCAAAACTTCCGAATTACGCAATCTATTCATGGCAATGAACTGAAATTTGTATTTGATATTTACATTTGCTATGATGAAAATTATTAAAAGTTAGTTTAATCCAATACTTGATCTTTAAATGTGGATCAAAATCTGGGTCAAGTTAAGATTAAGCCATAATCCTGAAATGTTAATTATATTTTTTGTATTGTTAATACGCTATTGGTCCTAGAATTGAATAATTTGTGATTAAACAAGTTGATTTAATATAATCCTAAATGCGGTACCAGATCAAAACCTCTTTTGAACTCGGCCACTAATAAACAGAACCAAAGCACGGGTGTAAAGTCACTGAAAGCAACGGTAAAGTGAGACATGCTGAAGGTCCCAAACACCAAAAGATTTATATTTTGTTCAAATTGAAGAACTTGGAATGTTATAGTACTTTTGTGAAGAAAATTGCATAATCACACAGGAAAGTAACTGTTTTTGCAAAAGAATTTTGTCGTCCATGACGAGCCCGAAGTTGACAAGTTTGCGCCTTTTTGGCGTCTCCTTTTACCAGAATTTCTCAGACCCATCTGACGTCAGATTGTTGCTTTGGACCAGTGTTGCAGTCTTATACATCACCTGGTATAGGTTAATCCAATTGGCATGTCTACGGCCTAGAACATGTGACCTACTCAACAATGACCAAAAACGGAGGGAGCATGCGCACTTTCGGTACTCTCGTGATATCCACCGTCGAACGTAATTTAGGACTACGGGTATCAAAGCATGCACGTAAAATTCAAGTTCATATCCTGGCTAAGTTTTCTTGTCGCATAACACCTGCCTTTATTCAACAAGCGGTAGAATATCACTATGAGCATATTCTGTGTAGCTCTGTCGGTAGCGGTAGCATATAATTTCAAAGCTTGCACAGAAATTGCAAAGGTACCAAATAAAATCTACACACAATGTATCAACTATTGTCACTTAGTGGGGTTTTTTCTTTTTTTTTTCTTTGTTGTTGTTTTTGTTGTTTTTGTTATGATATTTGTTTCAATACCTGTACAATTATTGCTAGCTGGAACTTCATTTACATGGTCCACATTGTTGCTTGCCTGAGCAATACTCCTGGGTGACTCTGGCAATGGACCTGTGACAACTTGTTTCCCTGTTTTGGCATCAGCTTCCATGCCAAGGCCCCATGACCTGACTGGTCGCAAAGTTGGCACAAGTCCGGGTTCGCAGGCAACCCACTCTCTGGATTGTAATTATAGTTAGGGGTCGTGTACAACAACAACAACAACAACAACAACAACAACAACAACAACAACAACAACAACAACAACAACAACAACAACAACAAAAGAAACCCTTTCCAACAATCCAATAAAACCATGGATGGAAATTTACCCCCTCCCCTCCCTTCCAGGATTTTTGTGGACTATATTCAGGGCTTGACATTAAGGATTTTGGCCACTTGTCTCACGACAAGGTGGGGGGGGGATTTACTTGCCCCATAAGAATGTATTAGTCCACACTGAATCTGATAAGAAATCTACTTATCTCATATTTTTCAGCATAGATTCTAAATGCCAATTTATCAATTTATGAATGCACATCTGTCTATTCTCTTTGTTTCTAATGTACTTATTATCTTTTCAGTTTTGTTTATTTGCTGTTTTTTCATTGATTTTTTTCTGAATGCACATCTGTGATATGTGAAAGAAATTCACAATATAACAGTCTGACAATTGACATGTTGCATGAGGTTAGATCCACAAAAGATCTTTTGGTTATATTCCACACAAATTTTAACAATGTTTATAGCTAAAATGTTTGATTTTAAAATTAGTTTATCTTGTGAAGTGTTGCCGGGTTTTGTAGTGCTCTTACAGTTTTTGACTCCATAAGTGACACTGTGTCATACTGGTCAGACCTATTAATTCACACGTGTAAACAATTTATTCCGTTCCGCGAGGTCACCATTTGACCCAGGGACAAGCCTTGGATCACCTGTATATTATCAAAAGGCCAATGAGGCAGCGCAATCGCGCGTGGAATTAGTATAAACGCCAGACACAAAAGCCTCGGCCTCACACGCTCCTCACTCCTCACATATTGAACGCCTCTTCCAGTCATACAAACGGAATCGAAACTTTGCAGTCAACACTGTTAAAAACTCCATTCTTCTTTACTTTACCAAACTCCGATCTGAACTAGACTCAAGAGAGATAAACCATAAAAGACGGTGGAACCTTAGCAAATCTATTCTCGGTCACAAACTCTATTAAAACATTCCAACTCTTATTGACGATGGAAGGAATATTTCTTCCAACATAGAGAAGTCTCTGACTTTCAACAAGTATTTTGCCGATCAGTGCAAAACCCCGCATGATGACAATCCTTTGCCCTTGCCCGACTTTGCCTTCCGGACTGAGGCCCGACTGCCTTTGTTTAAAGTGTATGTACATGATGTGGAAAAGATTTCAAAGTCTCTGAAAACTGGTTCTGCCTGTGGTCCTGACGGGCAACACCCTTCTTAAATACTGTGTCCCTTCAATCTCACGTTCTCCCACTGATCTATTCAATCTATGCTTATCCATCTCCTATTTTCCAGATCAGTGGAAGAGGTCCAACGTGTGCCCCGTCTTTAAGAAAAGTAAAAAACAGTCAAAGGAAAATTACAGGCCAATTTCACTCCTCTGCAATGTCTCTAAAGTACTTTAGCGTCTAGTTTATACCTCTTCTATGAGTATCTAACCTCTAAAAGAATTTACTTTCTGCTGAAACTCTGGTTTTAAGAAAAACGATTCCACTATAAATCGACTTATTAGCATACTTCATACAATGTACAGTGGCCTGGAGTTCGGCCATGAGGACCGTATGGTTTTCCTGAACATATCCAAGGCCTTTGACGAAGTTTGGCACGCTGGTTTGCTTTTCAAACTGAAACAATTGGGGTTTGAAGATCTTATGTTACTATTTATAGAAAGCTATCTTTCAAACCGATTTCAACGCGTTATTATTGGAGGACAGACCTCACCTTGGCTCCCTATAGAGGCTGGAGTGCCCCAAGGTTCCATCCTTGGTGCTCTACTTTTCATCGTTTACATTAACGACATCACTGTCAACATTACCGGTGACATCCGCTCATTTGCGGATGATACCAGTATTCTTGAAATTGCCCACAAACCAATGGCCACCGCTGAAAGCCTTAATTCTAATCTTGTACAAATTCATCGTTGGGGCAAGCTCTGGCGGATGACATTTAATGCTATAAAATCTATTTCAATGACCTTCTCAGCTAAACGACACAAGCCAGATCACCCTCCCCTACTTCTTGGAAGCATACCGAAACCTGAGGCTACTTTACATACACATCTTGGAGTTACACTTTCAAGCAATTTGTCATGGCACCAGCATATAACACGCTTTGTTGTTAATAAGGCAGCCAACGGCTTGCTCTTCTGTGCAGACTCAAATACAAACTCTTCCGCCGGACAATCATGCGGTTGTATAGTACTGTGATTCGTCCTATCCTCGAATATGGGTGTGCCCTGTTTGACAATTACACTGAAAACCTGTCACAATCTATAGAACTTAGAAGCTGTGCAGTATGAGGCAGCCAGGATCTGCCTTAAAGCAACTAGATACATTCCACGAGTCTTACTTCGCAAAGAGCTTGAGTGGCAAACTCTGGCAAATGGAAGGAAATACTTTAAACTTATACTTTTCTTTAAAATGTATAATCGGTTGACTCCACAATAACTACATGATCTCGTTCCTCGCGACGTTGCATTCACTCCTGGGCGTCTATTGAGAAATCGTACAGAATTACGGCAATTTACGTATACCACCAATCCCTTCGGCGATTCATTTCTCCCGTCTGCCACCAAATTATGGAATAACCCCCCAGTTGATGTTTGTGTCACCGATTCCCTGCCGCAGTTCAAATCTAAATTAAATCTATTACTCTTAAATGTTGACAAAAGCCCCCCATACTTTAAACATGGAAGTCGCCTCCTAAACATATGCCACACGCAGCTACGCCTTAACTTCTCTGCTTTAAATACCCATGTATATCATGTCAATATCCTACCAGCCTCAACGTGTGCATGCTCTCATTCTACTGAAGATACGAAACATTACCTTTTGTTCTGCCCCAAGTTCACTGTGCAAAAGGTCCGTCTACTGAACACTGTGTCACTTACTCGCTTCAGGTGTAAATCCGACTCTAATAGTTCAGTGCTCTTGTGATATTTTATTAAATATTCTGTTGAAAGGTAATGAGGATTTGCCAGACACTGATAATGTATTCATCTTTGAGGCTGTTCAGACATTCATATCAAAATCTAGACGTTTTATTTACTAATTTGGTATATGATCTAATTATAAGTCTCCATTATTTGCCATCAATTGTATTATTCCCGTACAGGCTGTGAATTTAGTCTTCTCTTCTCGTCCAGTGTGTATCGTACATATCTCTGTGCGTCCTTAGATGTACTGGATAGCCTCCAGATTAGTCTCTGTATAAGATTAGGAAATCCAGAGAAAATAAATATGCTTAAAGTAATAATTATAATATGCCTGTTTTTATTCACAAAATTATTAAAGATAATCTGGCAGCTGCCATTCATTAAAATATCTCAGTCAACTTTCTTCATATCCTCCTGCCTAAGCTACCAAATTCCTCAAAAAAGTTTGTTCTTTGTTATTGTACTTTATTAATTAATGAATTATTTAACATAGCAAGAATGCATGTCGTGCTTGCCAAGACTTACTGCTAAGTGTGCCATTCACTGTCACTTTGAGGATTTTACTTAAAATGTCATGTGCTTCAATTAAGCTGTGAATATGAGGAGCTAGATCCACACTGTTGGAACTTTATGATTATACATGAGAAAGGATTTAGTGAAAATATTTTCAATGAACATACACGGTGGAGTACAGTATAAGTAAAGCAAAAAATTTGAAGCTCTAGTGAAGCTTTTGAAACAATGGTGGATAGAAACCCCTAATATCGCTCATCGCGATCTTTTCTTTTTGAGTTTTGACAATAATATCACTGTTTATTTTATGTATCGAATTGCCTTTGTGTTGTTAAACTTTGAGGTTGCAAGATATTTTGTCTCTCAGCACAGTTGTTTTCAAGATAAAATGTATCATTTGAAGCCCTATAAGTGCCTAATAAGTTGACTTTTCCAAATAATTGATGAAAATCCGATTTTGGCATGAACACCCTCCCCCTTACGAGGTTTTCTCTTATTTTTTAAAAGTTTTTTTTCTTTATACCCAACCCCTTAGGGTAAATGTATGATTGCCCTCCACCGGTGTAACAGGTCCTATGGTCTGAAGGAGAGGCGCCTGCAGGCTGCACAGTGGCAGGGGCTTCTTGACAGGGCTGTGAATCAGTGATGGTTGGCCAGGTTTCTGCTACTGGACTGTCCCAGGTCTCCGCGTTAACAGAGGGGGTAACAGTTAGGACTTGCTTTGTACAAATGTCTCCTTCTTTATACCAGGGAAAAGATTTTCCTACCGTTTATGGCATGTCGGCTTGGTTAAACGATGGATTATCTGTGTGCCTGATGTTATGTGTAAAACACGATAATGTATGCTTTCTTGTATAATTGACATGTAAGACTGTACGCTTCTCGTTTATCAGGTATCTGACCTGTAAGTCTTGTACATAGACCATGTGTTGTGTTGTATGTCTGTAGAGCCTCTAGATTAGTAATTTGTACTACCTAGGCAATCTAGGTGAAATAAATGTTTATAATGATGGGTTCTTGGTGCTTGGTGCTTGTCTCCCTTTTTGTTGTACCCCAAAACACACCCCTTAACATACCCTTCTCTTGACCAATCAAAATTGGTATTTCACACATAAACCTTCATGAAACAAGAAATTATAGTTTCATAATTAGCTGACGTCAATAAAACCTGAAATTCCTGACAAATATGTCAGAATCATACAGGCAAATATTGCACACTGCCCTGTTAAGTCACTTTTTCACCCAAATTTGATACTGTGCCTTTAAACCACATAAAAACCCATAAAACTGTCTGCTAACAGGGTGATATTATATATATATATATATATATATATATATATATATATATATATATATATATATATATATATATATATATATATATATATATATATATATATATATATATATATTTACCGTAATTCCTTAAGACATTAACATACCAAAAACAAAGAGGAGTGAAAGTGCAGGTCATTTAAAGGTCTCTTAACACTCAAACACTTGACAGAATCCCTGTCTTATGTGCAATATGAGTTTGCAAGTTAAACGCATTTTAAAGGTCTTACACACTTGTACTGGTAAATACCATGCATGATCAGTGGGTAAAGAGAACCAAAAACCATAGAAATGATCAACAGGCTGATGTACACAAATAAATTGACCACAACAGTATTTAACCTGTATGAAATACATCTTATCTCTACAACAAGAGGTTTGCTTGTAACTCATAGCATATTGTTACAGGTTATATTGATTTATTAAAAAGGAACAAAGATGACTTGAAATAATATCTGGGGTTACTTATCGTGGCACGATGATAAGGACTATATGGGAAGATTATTTTGTGCCATGACATTAATATGAAATATAATACCAGATATTTCAGTGATCCAAATTTCGCATATACATAACAACTAAAAAATGTGATTTTCACGAATCGACAATGATGAATGCTTTTGAACTTGGATTAATAGTATTTGTAAGAGATCCATAATACTAAAAGCTGCACCACTGAGGTCATTAATATTTCCACACGTGCTTGAGCATTGGGATCAATGATTTTGTACATAGCTGCAATCTTACATACTCCAGCACTGAGATCGAGGATATTCGTATGTCACAACATTGGTACGTGATTTACCGTTGAGGTCCAACATGCTGGTACAATTACAAAATATTAACTGCTTCATCTCGGAGATAGACAAAATCTCGCAACATCACGTTGCTGACCGGAAGTGATATGGCTGATTGATCTTGCGGCATCACGAAGAACACTAAGATCTAACAGCTATGGCAAGCTATTTAGCATTTTATCAGAATCATAGATATCTATAATCTATTTTTTTTATGTTAAAAACGTTCATTTAGAGATCAGAGAGTGTTTTAAAACGTCTGAAGTTTTATTTTTAGTCTCTAAAATTCATATTTGTATTTGTGTCTTTTTGCCCAGAACCACTTCCTAGTAGCTCCCGAAGGGAGCTAAACCGTTACGTGCGTACAGGAAACAAATTAATTCATGCTCCCTTATCTTGCTAGTGGATGGCCTGAATTGCTTGCAGCACGGAAGTTGTTTTTTGAAGCAAACAGGAAGCGGAAGTGCAGTCTAGAACCCATGAAAACTGAATCATTCTCCGCGACAGATTAACCCAAATGAAAGAACAAGTTCATTGTCGTGTACATAATTATTAATATTTTTCTCAAATTTTCGGATAATTAGTCCTTCTTCAGGGAATGACAGTTGATAAGCAAAGATAAACGCTCACCGGCCGCAGGCTAAGGCCTTGGCTGGTTCCCTGCCTCGCTGCACGGAAAATATGAATCAGGCTGTAGGGAACTACACAAAACACAGTCATCGCAAAATATGAATCACGCTTGGAAAGACACCAAACACAGTAGGGCGACAAAGCGTCGAGTCAAAACGAGCATGGCTGCGATAGCAGGCCATGCGAGTCGTACTTTGCCTTCGGGAGCTTCCACAGCCTGGCTGTTACATATTAGTCATTACCCTATTCCGCAGTCCGTACTCTTTACTCTCCATAAGCTAACCTGTCCCTGTCTAACCTATATACATAAGGAAGTACTATTGTCCATATTGCACCCGTTCCTCTGTAAAATTTTGACTTAGGCTGTATCAGCCCAAATAAATTAAAGGGTCTTCAACGGATAACTACTCAACATGCTTCGGAGCCTATTACCCGATATGTGGATGTCAAGGAATCCTCCCAAATTATCAATTTCTAAAAACAGTTTCAGATATCAAAAATTAATTTTACATTTGCAAATGGACTTTTTAGATATAAATTATAGGGTTCTATTTACTAACATTGTTAAAAGATCTTTAAAGCATATATTTTTCAGTCTGGTGGCGCAGAGTGGCTCATCGTCACAGGTATGTTAGCAACATGATATTCCAAATTTTCTGCAATTAACAATTTTTGATTTAGAACAAAACTGTGAGCGCTCACTTATTTTATGCTGCAACCAATTTCTACCTCACAGAATTTCCGGAACAACTCATCATTTAATATAAGGAATACGACTTGCATGAGGTGAGAATGTATTTTCATATTGGAAGAAGGATACAAACGTAGCCATTTGGCGAAGCTGGCGTCCATCTACCGCCATTTGGTGAAACGCCATATAGGGGAATGAAACAGCGCCCAACTAGTTGCCAAATATCTATGACCGGGGCATCTTGATATAGAATGCAATTACATAATGCTGCGTTGGTCGCTTTAACAGACATAACAATGATAAAAACAATAATGGCGATTATAACGACGACGAATGTGAACAATAGATTTTAAGTTGGTTGTAACCTCAGAATCACTTCCTTTGCGTTTGATAATGATAATAATAATGATTAATAATAATAATAATAATAATAATAATAATAATAATAATAATAATAATAATAATAATAATAATAATAATAATAATAATAATAATAACAACAACAACAAGGATGGCAACAACAATTTTATTAAAAACGCTGGTATTGGAGAAAGTATAGTAAACCGAACATATACATCGAAATAAAAAGAACTACCACAAATAAAAGTACATTTGAATCATAATAACAACAAGCGTAAGAATGAAGGCAAACTTCACGCAATAGCTGAAACCTTAGTTGTAGGGCAACTTTCCAGACGCCAAGAGGGTGAAACAATGGTCAGGCGGTCATTCCAAACTACGTCGCGTTGAACTAAAATTGTCAGTCAATATTTATTAAGGTTGATGGATTGAGGGCGCACATGACATGATTCGCTAAGCAAGATAAAGGCCCTTCGCTGCAATAATTTTTTTTTCTCTCTCCAATTTTTCTAACCCTGAAGTGCAGTGTCTCCATGCCGCATTTGTGCCGAGTCACGCTTTAGGTGACATCGTGCGGTGGAGGGCTGCAGTGGCAACTCAGACAGGCCCAATTTCTGAACTTTCATCCTTCAATGAATTTTAGAGATTGTGTTTTTTTTCCACCGATAATTTCGTGTGAGATGGGATGGGTGAGGTATCTGCATTCAAATACTGATGCATGCGGTACACAGTACACCCGTGCATGGTGGCCTGAAACTGCCACAGACATTTGCCTCGTTTTGGTCAGACGATAATGGAACATTCATCTTCGCCAGGCATAGACACAGTGAGCATTCATACGGTAACAGATCCGTCGACTGTATCCATCAGATGTGTCACTCGTTACTTACTACTTTTATTTCCTCATAAGGTTTCAGGTTAAAAAGCAGGAGATAACCAGAAAAGATTTGCTTCAAAGCAAATTTCTCTGTGTGCCTTCAAAAGTTGTAAATATTAATTATGCTACAAATTTTGTCCTTTGGTACTTCACATTTCATTCAGCTTATGGCTGGATGAAAATTTCAAAGTCCAAATTATCTTGACTTTTGATCTTTAGAGGTCAAATGTAAAATTTAAAAAAAAATACAGTGTTAGAATACCTACAATTTAAGCCCAACATGAACCAAAGCAGATGAAAATTGACCAAGTTATGGCTAGATGAAACTTTCAAAGGGCTGAAAGACCTTGACCTTTGACCTCTAGAGGTTCATGTTAATAACAGAAATATGCAGTGTTGCGATACCCACCCTTTGAGTCCAACATGGTTAGAATTGGATGCAAATTGGCTGAGTTATGACTGGATGGAAATTTCAAAAGTCCAAATGACCTTGACCTTTGACTTTAAGAGGTCAGTAGTAAATTACAAAAATGTACAGTGTTAAAATAATTACAATTTGAGCCCGACATGACCGAATTGGAAAAAAATTTGCCAATTTCTGGATAGATAGAATTTCAAATGCCCAAATGACCTTGACCTTTGAACTTTAGAGGTCACAATTAAATTACAAGAATGTGCAGTGTTACAATAGCTACAATTTGAGTCCAATATGATCAGGATAAAATAAAAATTGACCGATTTATGGTTAGATGAAAATTTAAAAGGTCCAATTGTCATTGACCTTTGACCTTTAGAGGTCACATGAAAATTACAAAAATCTGTAGTGTTACAACTGCTACAATTTGAGCCCAACAAGATCAAAATTAGACTAAAATTGACTAAGTTATGGCTACATGAAAATTTCAAAGGTCCAAATGACCCTGATCTTTGATCTTTCGAGGTCACCTGTATATTATAAAATGTGCAGTGTTACAGACATATTAATTGAACTTGGATTGGTTACCTGTACGTATAATGATTTAAAGATTTTTAAAAAATAATTTTTCAAATGGCCCTTATTTGCATTATTTTTGAAACTGTTGAACCTCTTTACAAAAACTCAAGACTTCATGTATGGAAGTACAATCATGCCAAGTTTTGAGTTTCTACGTGTAATACTTTTCAAATGAAATGTCGGACAAATTTACCTGAAAGAAAAAAGAAAAAAAGAAATGAAAGAAAGAAACAAAGAGCTAGAAAAGAAAGATTTACTTCAAAGCAAATCTGTCTATGTGCCTTCAAAAGTTGAAAATATTAAATGCTACAAATTACATCCTTTGGTACCTCACATTACATTAAACTTATGGCTGGACGCAAATTAAAAGTCAAAATGACCTTGACCTTTGACCTTTTCAAGTCACGTGTAAATTGCACAGTGTTACAATACCCACAATTTAAGCCCTACATGAACCAAATCGGATGAAAATTGACCAAACTATGGCAAAATGAAACTTTCAAAGGGCCAAATGACCTTGACCTTTGCCCTTTTAAGGCTACATGTTCTTATAAAAATGCGCAGTGTTGCAATACCTACAAGTTGAGTCCAACATGATTACCATTGGATGGAAATTGGCCAAGGCATGACTGGGTGAAACTTTTAAAGGTCCAAATGACCTTGCCCTTTGCCCTTTTGAGGTTACATGTTCTTATAAAAATGCGCAGTTTGGCAATACCTACAATTTGAGTCCAACATGATTACAATTGGATGGAAATTGGCCAAGGTATGACTGGATGAAACTTTTAAAGGTCCAAATGACCTTGACCTTTGAACTTTAGAGGTCACATGTACGTTCAAAAAATGTGCAATGTTAGAATAGCTATAATTTAAGCCCATCGTGATCAAAATTGGATAAAAATTGACCAAGTTATGGCTAGAAAATAGCCATCATTGAAAGTGACCTTTGACATTGATATGACCTGTATCTGAAGTGAACCTTGACCTCAAAAATTATATTTTGGCCTTAAATTGACCTTTGACCTTGACATGACCTCTGACCTTGACATGACCTGGACATTTGAGATGACCTTTACCTTGCTATGATCGAACTCCTTGATACACGGAACCACATCTACTATACTATATAAGATATTGAAGAATTAAGATTTTAATTAGCCCTCATTTGCATAATTTAAAAAAAGCATGACCTCTCATTATAAAAGGCGAGGCTTCATCTATAGAGGTATTATTGTGCTAAGTTTGGAGTTTGTACGTGTAAAACTTTTAAAATGAAATATCGGACAAATTTGCTTTTAAAGAAAGAAAGAAATAAAGAAAGAAATACAAAAGAAGATTTGCTTCAAAGCAAATCTGTGTGCCTTCAAAAGCTATAAATATTAAATACTACAACTTTTATCCTTTGGTACTTCACATTACATAAAGCTTATGGCTCGATGCAAATTTCAAAGTCCAAATGACCTTGGCCTTTGACCTTTACAGGTCACATGTAAATAGCGATGTGTTACATACCCACAATTCAAGCCCTACTTGAACCAAATCGGATGCAAATTGACCAAGTTATGGCAAAATGAAACTTTCAAAGGGCCAAATGACCTTGACCCTTGGCCATTTTGAGGTTACATGTTCTTATATCAATGTGCAGTGTTGCAAGACCTACAATTTGAGTCCAACATGATTACAATTAGATGGAAATTGGCCAAGTTATGACTGGATGAAACTTTCAAAGGTCCAAATGACTTTGACCTTTGAACTTCAGAGGTAACATGTAAGTTAAGAAATCTCCAGTGTTACAATAGCTACAATTTGAACCCAACATGATCAAAATTGGATAAACATAGACCAAGTTATGGCCAGAAGAAAGCCACCATTGAAAGTGGCCTTGACCTTGAAATGCCCTTTCACCTTAAGATGAACTCTGCCTGAAGTGATCCTTGACCTTTAAAATGAAATTGTGACATAAAATTGATCTTTGACCTTGACATGACCTGGACATTTGAGATGACCTTTGCCTTGCTATGATCGAACTCTTATACACTCGGAACCACATCTACTATATTATGTAAGATATTCAAGATTTAGAACTTTAATTAGCTCTGATTTGCACAATTTTGAAAAGCATGACCGCTCATTATAAAAAGGCGTGACTTTATCGATAGAAGTATAATAGTGCCAAGTTTGGAGTTTCCACGTGCAAAACTTTCAAACTAAATGTCGGACAAATTTGCCTGTAAAGAAAGACATAAAGAAAGAAAGAATTCCTAGAAAAACAATATGTCTGTATTGGCGCACAGACATAAAAAGAAAGAATTCCTAGAAAAACAATATGTCTGTGTTGGTACACAGGCATAATAAATAATAATGGCTGGCAAGAAGTACCGGAAATTAAGATTGTTTTTAATACGCAAGTTCCGTAAATAAAAATGGTCGCTTCACCAATACGAGAAACCCTTTAAACCCCAACCGCCACCCCCACCCTGATCTACTGCGACAGATTCAAGAGAGAAATGTACAATAAGTATCTGACTTTATCATGTCAGCAAATTGTATCATCAAAGTGCAAGTGTTGAAACCTGTTGAATTTACTGCGAGCAATTGTGTTTGCAATCGCTTTCAGCTGTTGTATTTGTCAGTTTCCAGGTGTAGAAAAGTAGCCACATTTTTCATTTTTTTAACTCCAATGAATAGTAATTGGTATGATATTTGACGAGAAAAAAGAACAAACCATTTCACAATCCCACCATTATTAAGAACAGTTGCAGCAGTGAAAAAGAAAAATCAAAAACAAAAACAAAAAACAAACAAAAAAAACCCCAAAAAACAAACAAACAAACAAACAAACAAACAAAAACATAACAACAAAAACAACAAAAACAAAACAAAACAAAAAAAAAACAAACAAACAAACAAAAAACCAAAAAAAAACCAACCCCCCAAAAAAAGAAAGAAAGAAAAAAAAAAAACACCACCACCGAATATAATCTTTGTTCTGCCAGTATACTAATGGCTTCCCTACTTTCACGTTGCACTTGGAGAGCCAAAAACAAAATATAAAACATCTCGATCGATTGCAAACTTTTCTGACATGAAGACCAGGCAAGGAATATAGTGTAGTTATAATTCATCAGAAAAAGACGCCTGCAACAATTTAATCTTGTCAACAAAGCACCGACAGACAATGAACTTTGTCAACAAGGCTGATAAACATATGTTTAGAATTATGTCTATAACACATTAGTCAAGCGATGCAGACCAACTGTAGGTCTAAATTAAACGATTTCTTGTCATTTATGTGCGTTTAGCTGGTTCAGTTAGCGTTGCATTATGCTAATGACGTGACTGTGATAACATAAAACCGAAGTAGCCTACAAAACTAAACTATTTAGACTACACTCCAAAGTATTATTATATTTACACGTACATCACACTTAGTGCCACTCTACTTGACATGACCAAAATATATTATTAACCCTTCCCCCCTGAAACCGGCCAAAATCGGCTGGTGGTCAAATGTCGTCTGCTTAAGTGTTGTCAACTAATTTCAACAGTTATGAAAAACAATTTGACTGAGAAATGTACATGAGACTTATCAAGATCACATGCCCCAGGTCAACAGCTGTCCTTGGCATGGGTTGGGCACTTAGTGTCCAACCCATGCCAAGGAAAGCTGTTGACTCAGTCTTAATTCAAGGGGGAAAGGGTTAAACCTTTAATATTTTTTGTGCTGGTACAGCAAGTCAAGCTACGGTCTCACTATGGCGGCCCACAGGCACAGGTCATTGGTCACTCAACACAGGAAGTGCCATTTCGCTTTTATTTAACTTTATAAGTTACCCGGCGCCCAGTAACCGGAATAAACCTTCTGGTTTATCACCACTATGGCCAACGTAAACAATTACAAACAAACGAATAAACAAACAAAAACATATATTTACATTGGTCCAAAGTTAAACATAAGAGAGAAAGGATTTTTCCTTCGCGTCATTCCCTCATGAATGCAAGGCCATGAACTACAACGGCGAATCACATTGCGCAGTGATATATATATATATATATATATATATATATATATATATATATATATATATATATATATATATATATATATGTATATATCCATTGATACGGCACTACTTTTGTAATGACATGACCCCGACAGAACATAAAGGTGAACAACAACATAAAAATGATATAAAAAAATACTACTTTTACGATTCACATGGACGAAATGACTGACGGCACTGTTGAGGGCATTCTGCATGAGCCGCGTCATTTCTTCAATGTGCCTCGAAATGCGGGAGTTCAATTCCAAGCCCAGCGATAATAAAACAAGAAAAACTCTTCATATACCAAGCTCTCGCCCGGACCAGTTGTTTAGGCCTATAGATAGTTGTAATTTTTGAACACTGTACAATTGAGCCGTATTAAATGTGAAAAAGTTGTACGTGATAACCTGTGAGGTTAAATATGGGAAAATGTCATTTCCTGTGACTTAAATGGAAAACGACCTTCATTGAGCATGCTCAACTGAAATGCTCAATTGGCTTATTACCATGCAGCGAGTAATGTCCATTATAACATCTTGTTTGTAGATAGGCTATGGCTGAGTTCTGAACACGAAGATTGCGTCATAAACTATTTTTAAGAGTAATATGGTGAATCCCTTCCTGATCTGAAGCAGACCAAGTCAACAGCTTTCCTTGGTGTGAGTTGCGCCCAACCCAACCCAAGTGAAGGAAAGATTACTCGGGAGCATGCTATCCTGTTAGGTTTCTCTCTCTCTCTCTCTCTCTCTCTCTCTCTCTCTCTCTCTCTCTCTCTCTCTCTCTCTCTGCATTATGCATCCCAAATATTTTCTATTGTTTAAGAAGTGTAAGTTCAAAATATTAAAGCAGACGACAATTTGTATCCTAGGGCTTTTGGGTACATGAGCGGGTAAAGATTAATTTCACGTACATGTACGCATAACTTAACCCAATATATAACAATAATAATTTTTGCGCAGTCGTCACCACTTATTTTGCTAAACTACCAGCACCTTGAGTTCTAAATGTGCGGGACTAAGAGATACCGGTATTGGCTGTGATCAGTGATTACTAAACCAATAGGTATAGTGTCTATAAATCTAAAACTCGTAAAAGTACCAGCATACCACACCAAGACATCTAAACTAATTTTTCGTGCTGGGTTTTGTGGTTCGTTAGAACTGAAACACCTTTAAAATCCAGTGGTAACATCAATCATCATTATTGTCTGCTATTTATAAGATGCAGTACCAGTGCCATGATTATACACTCCAATTTGACGTCACATGAGCCAGCAGAGTGTGTATTCCTGAATGGCTCTCTTAAGTCCAGCCACATTTTCGAAGCGCTATCGCAGTGACATAGTATATCATTTCTTTACTTTTGTTATTTACAGCACGCTCAGGCGAAGGACTCGGAAATGTATCTTGTAACTCTCCTTTTTCGGGGTCGTTCCGTGTCGGGTATTAATTCATATCCAGGTCTTATTTTGCGAACGCAGAATATGCAGAAGTAAACCAGGCCACCTAAAACCTCCATGGATCCGACCACCATGAACGGAGCATCCATATTGTTTCCTGTTGAGTCTATGATAAACCCTACATAGTAATAATGATAATAAGAGTATTAATGTCTACTGAATCGCAGAATTCTCAAAAGTTTTAAAAAAAATGTAAAATAAAACTTCAGGGGCGGATCCCATGATTAGATACAGGAAGGAACTGAAATAGGAGGTCGTAGGTTTTGAGGCCCGCCCAGGTTCCGAGGCCCTAAATGGGATTTAAACCAGTGACCCGGTCGGGGTCCACAGGTCGGGAGAGGGGGAGGGGGCAAAGCCCCTTGAAGTTCATGGATTTTATGCATTTCTTGAGGCCAAGAACAGCGTTTCTTGACATATTAACCTACGAGTTTTTCTTGTCAATTAAGTGTGAGTGTGGGGGTGGGGGTGGGGGGTGGTAGGGGGGAGGAAGGTGGCAGCGTGCTCCCGGCAGATACAGTTTACTCAGGTGGAGGACGAGTTTCCTGGAGGTCAACTTTGTCTCTCGTAAAACAGAAGTTATCAGTTAATTTCACAGTTATTCTTTTTATGCGTAATGTGTAACAAAAATATTTTACGGCGAAGGATGCGAATAAATATACTAACACACGTACTGAATATACTGTAAACACTCACCCGACAAAGGTGACGCAAAAAGAAAAGCCAATGAGCCAGCGGCGAAAAGTACACCCAGAGACCTCTCAATATTGTCCACTCCCATTAAATCCACCAAAATGCAGGGGAACAGCGACACCCAACAACCTAGTCAAATATGAAGGTATTTTTATGCATGCATTTTGACAATTTGCTGCTGTAATTCGTTTATATATATATATATATATATATATATATATATATATATATATATATATCCATCCTGTGTAAATACAGCCTTGGTTATCATTCTTGTTTATTGGGTTGATAAGGGAGCGTGAGCTTTGGTATTTCAGAGCAAGGTGGCTCAAAATGAGGCTAAAATCAGCACATGGGGGCTTTTTCCTTGTATAACCAATTAGATGTGAGCAGCCACAAGTTCCTAATTATCAATTCGTAAACATCACCCTCAAATGGTTACTAGGCATTCAGTTCCTGTACACCAATCACGTAACAGGATTCTCACACGCACCCTAATTATAAATTCATAAATATCAACCTGAAGATGGATTGCCACAAGGTTGATATTTATGAATTTACAATTAGGGGGTCTGTAAAATACTGTTCTCTGATTGACCGTACAGGAACTGGATGCCTACTAACCAGGGGTGATAGGATTATGAGCCTGGCTCTCTTTTGTCCAAATTTAAAAGTTTTGGACGATATCTGGGTGAGACGGGCTACCCTGGAACTTAGGATCTGCATTCCATAGCCTAGGCCTATTTACACCGAATGGAAATATAAATGTTATCACACGGTTGTAGCTGTATCACCCCTGTATCAGCCCCTCGCATCCGTATTGTCACGAGACCTAAGGTCGAGCGACGATACGGGTGCTGATATAGGGGGTGATACAGCTACAACCATGTGATAACCTATAAATGTATATATATATATATATATATATATATATATATATATATATATATATATATATATATACATATATATATACATTTGCATATATATACACATATATATATATATGTCTACACACACACACACACACACACATATATATATATATATATATATATATATATATATACATACATATACATGTTTGAATAACACGGGACACACGAAGTATACGTAACATTATGAAATGCATTTATTGCATGACAAGCATTTTCTTTATACATACATGTATATAATATGAAAGAAAAAAGGCTTTTGAAACATAGAAAAAAGAACTTAAAGCATAATGTGGTCACAACTCACACGCTGGATGAAAACAAGAGTGGGAGTAATTATTTCACCAGCATCGATATAGCTATATTCCCGAGGGGACAAGTGGCTCAGTTGTATAAAAAGGGTAGTGAATATACATACTTGTTGCAATTTAATGTGAACCAATGGGGAAAAATTGAGAGAATAATAAATGAAAGCAAGGGACGGGTAAATATTTCACGGGGAATAATAAAGCTATACGGTCAAGGAGAGGACAGGTCAGAAGAGAGTAGTAGTAGTATTTGGGAAGTAAATGGTTTCATTGACAAGGCGAACACTTAAAGAAGGGGTAAGCTAAAGATGTGTGTTGGAAAGGGGGGAGAAGGGCATCGACACCCGGCTAGGAATAAAAGTTGGCCTAAAATTGGTCCATTGCTGGACCACCTTTTGCCAACGTAGGGCCAATATTTGGCCAACCTTTATTGCTAGCTGGGCATATATGTGCTGTTGGAGGAAGACGGGTGGATGGAGGTGAGGGTCAATATATCGGCAATGAGACCACTGGAAGGTAGAGGAAAAAGTAATACAATTTATGAAAATTAGCGGCGCTTTTATAATTGAAAATATACATGCTTTCCTAAATGCTGACATATGAATCAACATTTAGGACATGCAGCCTATCGCCCAGATCGTAATTACTATACAATACCGGTACAAGAAAATCCATAAAATAAATTAGGCCTACAGTAAGCGACTGACAGGAGTTCGTCCCGATGCAACTGTCCGCATATTTTTCTTACCATAATGAATTTTCACTCCTGTTTTGTTCTTTGGAACAGATTTGTGCCATTGTAACATTTTGATCAAGTTACATTAAATTATAAATATGAGTTGCCTGTCCAATCACCTGCCCTGTTGCGCTCACTGATTATCAAGAAGCGTGCAATACTAGCCTAGGCCTATGTTGATTATACTGGGGCTTCGTCACCATCGCAGTCTGCTTTTTTCTTATTTTCCGTCATGACTTTTCACACCTCTCTTATTCTCTGATAAAAAGTTACTACATCCAATCATTTTTTATGAAGCAGTAATGCTAAAATTTAGTTCCTGGTTCCAGTAAATTCTACGAGAATGGGCCATGGTAATACCTCTCACCCCACATCTACTATTGTTAGCCCACCTGGCATTTTATAGGCCTACGACATTTGATTGGACAAGTGAGGGACATGGGATCAAATCCACAAATGAGTCTGGAGACTCCATTAGTGACGTTTCTTGCCAGTTAATTTTGGTGGGGGTTCTTCGGAATACTTTAACATCGAGCTGTTTAGCGGGAACTTTCAAAATCACTGATTATAAAAAAAATCATACTAGCATTCAAGAAACAAAGGTGATAATAAAGAACATTTTACCACCGCTTGTCTGAATGAAAATGACAACAAATATCAAGTAGGCTTATAAGAGTTCTGTCATTGTCAGGTAGAAATTTTGTGTTGCACATTTGCACAACAGATGAATTATTGCATTGCATCGCAAGTAAGCCAATTTTTGATCGCGCTTTTTGCGATACAATACCAGATAGGCCTAGTGTGTATATATGTAGACCTATATATTGTGTGTGTGTACATGTGGGCTAGCAGAATGTGAAATATGTTGGAAAATAAATGTTGAAACAGCTTCTTAAAAGATTTTATTTTTTATCATGTAGGACCAACGACAACAGCCCAGTTGCTGAAAGTGAATGAATGAATGAATGAATGGCCAGACCTAAACCATAGGCCCACACATTATACATGGCAATATGTCTGTTAACACAACAAAACAAGAAATAATGCAATGCACACGGCACAATCCAATACAATTCAGTATGACACAAAAACACATCAATACAGCACAAAACATGTCAATAAAACACATCACAAGCTGGAGAATAAAGCGTCACCTGCCTGAGGGCGAGGCTGGCTTATCTTTACAAGGAGGCAACACCACTATGAGGAAAAAAGTGTGTAGGCCTAAGCCTAAAGTGTATCTCGTGTAGTTGACTTGTTCTCAAATGGTATAATTCTGAGTAGTTTTAAAATATGTCGATTCAAGCCTGCCCATGCCGCTACCTCATCTCTGCAATATAAAGGCCATCCGTCTGAACCATTCCACCTTTAGTCCCTCGTTCCAGCGTATTTTAATTCAATTTGTGCTTAAGGGCCACATGCTAGGAATGACTATTCGCCGTTAATTCGCGTGGAAGTGTGATGACGGGAAGATGTTGGGAAAGTTGAAAAATAAGATAAATACATATATTCAGAATTTTGTTTTCCAGTATTTTATTTTTATATATTGATAAAGTGTACGTCACCATGGGAGTCATTTCAGTCAATACTGTGTTCATTCGACTTAGATCCATTTGATGAAATATAATATATATATATCTTTATTTCGTACTCTATTGGTACACATTTAAAAAATAATAAGAGAGAGAGAGAGAGAGAGAGAGAGAGAGAGAGAGAGAGAGAGAGAGAGAGAGAGAGAGAGAGAGAGAGAGAGAGAGAGAGAATAATGATCACATCTCGGAAAACCGAAATGGCTCCTATTAGTTCTATCATATCACCAAGAAGGTCAAGAACGCGTTTATTGTCAGCTAATATGACTGAAAGATCCTATTGGTTTATATCTTACATATCTCAGTGTTTCAAATGATGGTATAAACTAAGCGAAAAGTTTCAGTTCAAAACAGGGGTAGGCCTAGTGACAGATGTGGTTTTTATTCCGGAAGGGGTAAATACCAATGAGAATCGAAAATCAAAAGTTCAGACAGTAGAAAAATGAGAAATCCGAAAAAAGAATGTCATGATGCGATAATCCCTGATGTGACTGGAAAAAATCAAAGTAGAGTGATGGTCAAAACTGGTTGAGTCGCAGCAAAAGGCATATTTTATCACTCCTGGGAAAAAAGGAAAAAACATTACAATTTTAAGCCACGTATCATAAGCTGCACACATTTTGATGGTAATACTGCACATTGTGAGAAGTCCGCTTTACCGTAGGCCTATATAGCGTCCACGAGTTTAATTTGGCGGCATTAATATAAGGCAAACAATTCATCCCGTATTCTGATTTAAGCCTAGCAATAATATGGTTTGAGATTTGTTTTAATCATATTACCTGTCGACCAGAATGCTATTGTTGTATCTCTTGCTCATGATTTGCACCCGCCCCCCGCCCACGCTCCCGGCAACTGGGTCCATGAGAATTAGGACCCAAGGAGCGCATTAACAACGCGAAATAAAGCAAAACCCATTTCATTTTCAATTTTCTTACTTTATGGTTTATATGAGGTTAATAGCGTATATACTAATTTGCAAAAACTCAAGTCCATTGAAAGAGTATAGAAATGTGAAGAAATCAGAAAAAAACGTTAAATTTGGAAAACTGCAACGAGATGATGATAAAACGATGCATGCACGTGTCCCATGATACACTCCCCAAAGACCTACCCTTATTCCCTTATCACACTCCATCAACTGATCCCCCAACCCCTTAACATACAAAGCAAACAAAATTGGGGACAGCACACATCCCTGCTTTAGGCCTATATCCAGATGTGCATTCTCTACCTGTACCTATCCTGATGAAAGTGTATAGTCTACATCTTTATAGAGCGCTTTCAGAATTTCTAGAAAATCTGATTACAGATTTGATGCACTCTTTCATCTGCTCTTCAACTAAAATTATTATTGTATACATATTCTTTATTATCTTTCACTTACAACCAGTAAAAATAAGACCCTCCGTGCTTTGCATTATCAATCCCGACGAGTGAAAATGTGAATTCACACCGCGATCCATATAATCATACCGATTAACCTGTCAACAATATATTCTTTTCCTCTTCATGTAAACTCATCTGGACCTGAAGATCCGCATCGTTAGACAGCATTCTGAGCAAAAAATGTAATTTTGATAATGGAAAACGCAAAAAATCGTGTAAAGTCCAAAACATGTGAGTATCAATGAAAGTGCATTTAATAAAACTGTGGTGGCCCAGCTAAGAATTTCCCGTGCGGCTCGGTGTGCTTTCTCTGGCTAAGTTTATCCTAAAGAAGTGGTACCTGATAAACGTGCTGTAATCATTATTTTATATGGGCACAAAGAATCGACGTAAAATATTGTTTAGTCGGTGCTGCATTTCTATCTGGGTTAATAGTAATGGGAGCATTTAGAGATCAGGGTATTTAGTGGTGTTCTGCGATTGGCTGGGGTTTAAAGCGGGAATTCATTCTGTATTCTGATTGGTTCATGCGTTTAGCATTTAACGACAATGGATTAAGTGGGCATTTCACGTCACGCTTCAGTAGATCGTCTGATTTTATGTTTAAATTAAATCCAAAATTGTACTAAAGAGTTTGGCATTTTGTTAGAAATACCCTACGCTTTCTAGAGCTTTTGTACATCATTAGATTTATATTTATACCAGAATATACATATATATATATATATATTTATACCAGAATATGTATGTATATATATATATATATATATATATATATATATATATATATATATATATATATATATATATATATATATATATATATATATATATATAAACACAATGTTCTTGTGTAAAACTTCTTTTTTGAGGGGAGGAATGTTGCGTTCTATAGTAATGCTTTTTCAGTGATACAAATTTTATATGTTAAGGTCCATAATTGGGGACGCAAACAGTCAAGCAATTTGGCATGTCAGTGGCACGCGGTGGGTGTTTCTTGACATTTGATTGCACTTTGGAGTCTATGTCGTCATATTGGTTGAAGACAAGAGTTCAGGCTAATGTAAAAGTTGTTTTGTTGTTTGTTGGTTCCTGTGCACTACCGGTATTATCAGGCACCTGAGTGTGGCTCGTTAGATTGACTCCATGTCGTCTTCGCGCATGTACCGACAGACACGCTTGCATGGGGTCTCATGACGAGCTTGTCTGGTGCAGGTATTTTTTTTCTTTCTGGTGTGAGGTCCTGGCGTAGCTGGGGTAATGTATCGGTACGCAGGGAGAACCGGTAAGATACGAAAATGGAAAAAAAAATATCATGAAAATTGAAGTATAAAAATTGTACGCTTTGATATGCTGTCGTTGCCACAGGCGATTCGCTAGTTTCTGAGAACTTTCCTCTGGTAATATGTACTAACTTGGTGAAGTCTGAGCAATTTTGCCATAGTTTGTGTGTAATGTACCGTTTTCTGTGTCAAGATATAGTATTCGATGCTGTTTCTGAATTTCGAAATATTGATAGTTTCCGCCACATAAGATTTAGTTTGTACCAGCATGGAAATTAAAGTTTTGGTTAACAGATTTAAATTGGTTTACCTGTTTAAATATCAGGGTTCTCTGGGCCTTATTTTTAAAGTTGCAGTGGCCTATACCATCCACAAAGTGAACAGCTGAGACCTGCCCAATGTGAAGTCAACATGCAGCCCTATTTTGTGGAATCAAGCAGTCACCTAACTCTATGTGTGCCTTCCTGTAATGTAAGTGTGACGTTCTATTTATATATTATTGCTATTTATTAATCGCGCTCCCAATTTTGGGGAAAAGAATAAATTATACAGCAGATTAAAGTTGTACATCTAGGTAGAATGAGTCATAAAATATAAACCTCAGCGATTCATAAAATCATGACCAGCTGGAAGTCATGGCTGTAAAATGTGCTCCGATTCCCATGGTCGGGTAAAATTATCAGTAACGACCGCAGTAATCCACAACCCCATCACATGTAACAAGTGCTTCGCGCTGGCAAGTGTAAAAGTCCAAGAAAACACCAACTGGAGAAATACCAAAGGTATATATTCTATGAATAAACGTATCATGAACCGTGCCACCTGGACCCATATAGACACGCGAGACTGGCTGTAACAACATCGCCTTCTTAAGGGGGACGTTGCTCGTGCCACCCTGCGCTGTACTGCGCAAAAAGTCTCGGCAACCGACGGGATATTCAGGGTATCAAGAACTTTTGAGTGCTGCGATTGCTTATTGAAGCCAAACAAAGACTTGCAAAGGCATAGATGGGGGTGGGGGGTTCAAAGGGTTCGGACGACCCCCCCCCCCCCCAACGGTCCAACTTTGACCAATAAGGGGGGGGGGGGGAACCAAAAAAAACCCAAACAAACAATCAAACAAAACAAAAAATAAACAGCGAGCGAAGAAAAATAGAGAAAGGAAGAACTTGAATCAAAATACAGCTTTACTTACCAGCATGACAAGATACTTCTTTCTTTCTTTCTTTCTTTCTTTCTTTCTTTCTTTCTTTCTTTCTTTCTTTCTTTCTTTCTTTCTTTCTTTATTTCTTTATTTCTTTCTTTCTTTCTTTCTTTCTTTCTTCACCACCAAGTTGGTCTGGAGATTTTCTCAAGCACTATTCTCCGAAAACCACCAAACTTGCTATGGTGACTGACCTAACCTGTGAAATTGTGCGTCTCATTTGGAATAGCCATGATGTGGAAAAATATGCAAATTTAGGGTCATTTAAAATTTTAAAAGCTCTATATCTTCCAAAATATTGCAGATACTCCAAATTTCAATGTGCATATATAGGTTTGTGACACCAGCCAATATAATAGACAGTATAAGTTAAGCAGAATTTCAAATTATGCTGATAAGGGTCTTTGAAAAATTACAAAGTTGATTATCTCCAAAACTATTATACATATATAGACATGCCATTTCAACTTCAATTTATAGGTTTGTGGTAAAGCCGGATCCAATGAACCATGAACCAAGGTTGTAGGATTTTCATTTATGCAAGTAAGGTAAACATGCAAAATGTAAATCTTTAATAGCTTCAAAACTTTTATAGATAGAGGTGCCATTCCTACTTCAATTTATGGGTCTGTGGCAAAGCCCCATCCAGTGAACCATAAAACAAATTTGTAGGTTTTCAATTTATGCAAATTAGGCAAATACACAAAATTAAAATGTTGAATAGCTTCAAAACTACTATAGATATTAGTTTCATTCAAACTTTCTTTGTGACAAGGCCACATCCAGTGAATCAAGCACCAAAGTTGTAACATTTTACTCAATAAGAATTGGGCTAATACACGAAATTTAGATCATATTGAACAATGGCAAAGTACATTTCAAACTG
This sequence comes from Hermodice carunculata, assembly GCA_964020975.1. Taxonomy (NCBI): domain Eukaryota; kingdom Metazoa; phylum Annelida; class Polychaeta; order Eunicida; family Amphinomidae; genus Hermodice; species Hermodice carunculata. The sequence continues at coordinate 41,331,981 of OZ026627.1, forward strand.
TTCTCATTTTGAAGGCACCCAGGCAGATTTGCTGTGAAGCAAATCTTCTTTTATAGTTATTACTGTGATTAGTGTGCTTGAACAGCACATAGCAAAATGATCTTTGTATGTGATCATTATAAAATGGTCCAAAATTTTGTTGGTGGCTAGACCTTATGTGACGGCTTAACATAATAAGCCTCAGTGCATGGAGTAGATTTATCAAAATGTTAATCAGCAAAAAGTTATGATAGAATGGCAGCCTTCAGAGGCTACTTCAAGTCTTAGATGGTGTATCTGTGGTGTATCTGTACCTATATAGAAATCTAGTATCTGGTTATAAAGTTAAGAAGGTCCAGCTTTGGAAAAATGTTTTAGATCGCCATCTAGCAGAACACTGTCAAAATTCAGTCTGAGAATAAATTCTTTTCGCCGTCAAGATTTCACTCATAGAATTTATTTGCTATATGTACAGCTCATAACATGACTGAGCAATATTCAAATCCAAATTTATTTTCAAAAGGTCCACAATTTACAATTGACAACTGGAGGAAATAGATATAACACCGTTTCGTTTTTAACAATTCAAACACTGTAACTTAAATTCCTAATCACTATACAACTATAAAGACCTGAAATATCTGTGATTCTTATCTGTGAAAATTTAGGATTCTACTTTGGAAAATATCTATTTCTAAAAAAAGGAAAACAAAATTAGGATGAAGGATTACCTTGTAATGCACATCAAAGGAATTAGTAATATGCTATCCCGATCAATGACACAGCCTCTTCAATTGAAAGACAAAGCTAACATTGGAAAATAGATCCACATTTTTTTTTTTAGAAAAATAGTATTTCTTCCAGATATTGTAGTTAAAAGTTTTAAAGAACATAGCACTTAGTGTATACCTTGAAGTTTGGCTGTTATGTATTGCAATGAGATTCACTTATTTCACATGATGATAAGGATGACGATGATTATGTGATCATGGAGTCAGGGTTTCATTGTCTGCTATTATCATCATTTTTTTCGGTACAGTTCCATGAGTGCAAGACAATGGTGACTTGTACCATGTAAACTGACTTAATTTCGCTGTGTTGTCATTTTCACTGATGCCCCACACCACAGGAATTCTTGCAGAAAACAATTTTGATAAGCTCTGCATCTCCAGAACAGGAATGTGACCAGTTTGTTGTCAGTTTATGCCCACTATATATTAAACATTTATCTACATAGGGTCAGTTTTACAATTATGTAAGATCACTCGTGTCATGCAAGGATCAATGCATAGGATACTGTTTCACAATGGGAATGTGCTGAATGAATAATGACATGAACTGCTTAGACCAAAACTTTTTTTAATACCTTCAGATAAAATGAACATTTTTTATCATTTTAATACTATAATGTGAAGAGAAATATGCTGAAATAGAAGATGAAAGCATGCGTGTCCAACTTCTTAATAATTTGGTACATTTTATATTTTGACGAAAAGAAATATAAAATAAACTGTGCTGACTTTCATTGTATCACATGGTTATACTTTCAAAATGTACTGTAAAACAGGGAGCAAAGAGACCAGACAGCACAAATTAAAAGTGCTGCAACCAGTGGTCTTTTTATTTTCAACATCTGATGAAAAGATAACAAGATCATAACTAATGCTTCTGAAATTTAAATTACTATAATGATACAAGTATGGGTGGTTAAAAGTAACGAAGCTCAACTGTTCCAATCACAGGATTTATCGTTCCAATTTTGCTAGTTAACAAAGATTTTTCTTAAATCTTTGTGGATGAATTAAGCACTTATAAACTTATTTTAGCCCTTAAAATGCACCAATTTGCGCTCCTGATCTCAAAAATTGTCCCGGAAGGGGGGGGGAAGGGCAGGGTTATGCCCCCGGATCCCCCGAGCAAGGCTGCGCGGCCTTCCGTTGCTTGCAGGTCCTTTCTTTATATATCTGGACCTGCCAATCCAAAATCCTATCTACTCCCCTGAGTCTTGCTTTATAATGAAACCTTGAGAGCTCTCAAGCTGCTTCAGGTACCCCGTGGATACATGAACACATTCTAACCCATAGTTGAGGCATAGAAACCAAATAGTTTTCCCTAAGTGGGTCTTCACATCCGTGCTAAGCCCCGGGTATGACATACTAACAGCAGGGTGAAGTCCGTCTGGCGGAGCTAATGCGTCGGTCCGCATGCAAGAGAAAGTGCCATTTTTGGAGGATTTAATACTTAAAAATATCTAAATTATTTATAACATTCTTAACATTTGATTCCACAGCCCATGAAACTTGCTCCTCAAAAATCATTTTACCCCAAAGATCATGCATTTAGACTTTTTAAAGCCAAATCTTAATCTCCGTCGCTTAGAATATGATACACAGATGTTATATAAGCTCTGCAAATCAGGCAACATGGGGACAGGGTTAAAGCATCAGCATATGCCATTGTAGTATAGGCATCTGACCCAATGCGAACAGTGTATTCGTCATTACATTTTAATCCAGACAATAGGTTATCAATAGAAATATTCTTGGAAAAAAAAAAAAAAAAAAAAAAAAGGAGACCAAGAACTACATTGCCTCGTACCAAGAGTAATACGAAATTGCATGCTGTAAGATCCATCTCATAGAGCGGTGCCTGTCAGCTCACGCTACCATGAAAGTAGTAACGTCCATGGAACAGTAAGTAAGACGTCATACAATTTAAACAAAATGACATCATTCCGAAGAGAGTCAAGGGATTTTTTGCATCAAGCGAACAAATACATAAAGGTAACTCTGCTGAATTGACATATGACATAACATCGTGTAAAAGGGCACATCCCATGGTTGATCCTCGACCCTTGCGAAACCCAAATTTATTATCAGCCGCCTCATCAGCGGGGAACAAGATGCATTTCTAACATTTTAGCGTCAATAGATCACAAGATCATCGGTCTGAAGTTATCAACCACATCAGGGTTCAACGTAGATTTCTTCATGACAGGCAGAATAACACCCAAGGGTAGAATACTTGGCATAACACTAAATTGTAACATTAAGGAATATAAAGCCGCTAAATGAGGGTGGGTAAGGGGTTTCCCGTACTGGCGTACTGGGGCTTTTTATTTATCATACTGACGTACTGGAGGCCCTCTTATTTTACGTACTTCGTACTATCCAAAATTTTGAAAGATTTTTACGTTCTCTCTCTCTCTCTTTCTCTCTCTCTCTCTCTCTCTCTCTCTCTCTCTCTCTCTCTCTCTCTCTATATATATATATATATATATATATATATTGACTGGTAGGCTCTGAATAATAGTTGAGTTCGATGCCTATAGCTATACTATTTTGACAGCTGTCCAGGTGCCTCAGACAAGGTTTTTGACAGACTCACAGAATATAAATGGTTCTTTTTTCAAGGAAAGGAAAATGACTGCTTCTGGAACGAGTCAAAGAAAAATTCATAAGAAACCTAATTCTACCCTGGGAGCAAATGACTTTGCCATTTCATATCCTGCGAAACTAGAACTCTCGTAATCATGAACAGCTGAGCCTGAAAGTACCACAGTTTGTAGAGTATTCAGAAAGACAAGTGTACTTGAGTGTGTGACATCACTGTGTCAGCTCTTCAGGTTGATTATTTGATGAGTGGTCTGAAAGGTAACGTAGCTGCCGGGCCGGATGGAATCGCTGCTGAATATCTGAGCCATGGCAGCTCTCTAAAATTACGTCGTAGTCATTTAGGAAGGGGGGGGGGGGTCAGTACGCTGGTACGGGTAATTATTTTTCTATATATATATATACACATACATACATACATACATACCTACATACCTACCTACCTACCTACCTACCTACCTACCTACATACATACATAGAATACGGTATGTGAAACAGGGAAAAAAACCCTACCCGCCCTCGTGCCCCTGTTCCCATTTCTTGAAACAGCTTGAATGATAACTTTCACTGTGTTCCCAAAATGTGCCATTTTTATTGCAACAACGAGAGAGGAGAAGGAAAAGAGCTCAGAAAGTGATAGGTTTCTTTCTTTCTTTCTTTCTTTCTTTCTTTCTTTCTTTCTTTCTTTCTTTCTTTCTTTCTTTCTTTATTTATTTATTTATTTATTTATTTATTGAAACTAACACTTTCTTTTTAACTGGCTAGATGACTTTCATTTTCTTTTTCTTTTACAAAGTGGGACTTTCTCCTTAAGCTATTGTTTATGGTATCTAAAAACTCAATAGCCCTATAATGCCAATCGGCTGATAAGTAGGCCTATTTGAGTGAATTTTCGTCATCGAAATGAGTTTATGACCTTGCGTTGTTTTTATGCATGACAAGCACATAAAAACACAAAATATGTGGAAATGAAATTTGCGGACGCGCACTAGGGATACACGCATGCGAACATCGTAGGCCTACGGACATACGATATAATTTGGAATAACTGCCTGCTTGTAAAGTCAAATGGCTGGGAGAGGAGGGACATCTGGGGTCTAGAGTTATCTAGGGTTTACAAATGTACAATTGAAAGTAACCTACTGATCACTTCTCTGTGTGATTTAAAAAATAAGCTGCATTTTTCACATTTTCATAGTTTTGTGGAAGATAATCGCATTGCACTATTTGCCATTGTTTATGGCTATTGCTTGTCTCTTATCCTGAGAGTCAGATTGTTCAAAGTATGCAGGCTAAAGAACAAAAATCCATTATCAGGTTCATTCGTCAAACAGTTATATTACTGTTAGAATGATCATGAACTATTTCTAAGCAAACAAATGACAAAATAAAATGTTTATCACTTTGTTGAGGGAGAACAAATTTATGATCCTTCTAACAGAAAAATAACTTTTTGGCTGGATGGACTAGCTAATACCTTATCCAAAGACTTACCTGTAAAGGCTCCAAACAGTACCGTATAGACAACCAGCAATGGATATGTAGTGAAGAGAAAAATAAGGATAGAAACAACGCCACCTAGTGTCAATACTATTCCACCCATCCAGAATCGGACCGTTTCATTTTTGTCACCAATCCAGCCAAATAGAAGTCTGCTGCAAACATTTGATATTCCCATAATGGAGACAAGGAAGCTGGCCATTGAGGCTTCGTCTTTCTTCACTATTCCTTGGTCAAGTGCCCTTTCCGGAGTATATGTGTATGGAACGTGGTATCCAAAATTGAACATAAGAATTGAAAAGCAGATAAGACAATACACTGGTTTCTTAAAAAGGGAAAAATCGAATGTTTCCACCAATATGGCTTTGAATTTGTGTAAACACGCACAACAACATCCTGGATCTCTCTCAACTTGTTCGCTCTCAATTTCTTTGTATTCGTTGTTTTTGGAGTTTTCTTCCTCACGAAGTGATACATTGTCACCATCGTCACCAATTTCTGGCAGTGGTCGGTAGACGGCGCCACAAAATACGCCTATGAGCATTATTCCGGCTTCAATGACAAGAGTCCATCTCCATCCTACCGTGTCCAGTAGTTTTTGCGTCAGAAAACCAAATACCAACGTCCCAACTCCAGATCCGGAGACTGCCAGCCCTGTTGCCATTGCCCGGCGCCGGTCAAAATAATGCTGTACTGCTACCATGGAAGTCACATACATAAGTCCATTGCCTATACCTGCATTCGAAAAAAGAAAAAAAAAAGTTTCATTCAGATAAACCCTTTCTGAACCGAAGCTAAAACAGCTGAAGTTGCTTTGCGTGTGTTAAAAGTAAATGACGTCCTTGCAATTTGCATGCTAAATGCAGTTCTTTTTTAATGTAAGTTTCTCGAGGTTTTTTTCACATTTCAAAAGTTCAGAGGACCAGTTTAAAACCAACAGCTGCCTTTTATGGGTGACTGCCTGTCTCAAGTCAGGAGTCAGATCTGTTTCTTCACATTGGTATTGGAAGATTAATGTTGATGTTTTTATAACGCTTGAATCTTTTTGCTCTCATTGTTGAGCTGAAATTTATGAAAATGGGTGATTTTTTCTGAACTATTCGGTTCCCTTTTAAAGATCACTATGGTATTGCCTACGTCATAATATTCCTATATTCTAATAATCTCACCTGTCAAGACTCCATATGTAAAATACAATGGATATATTGATTGTACAAGAGCGCTGGTTCCAAATCCTATGGCGCTGATAATGGACCCACTGATGGCAACTGCTCTCCAGCCAAATCGCTTTATTAGAGGACTGGCTGTTATTCCTATAGTACTCAGACAAACAAGGTGTAAAATGAATCTAGGTATATATTTTTTTTTTCATATTGGTATGAAATGCAATTACACATGTAAGATTATAATTTACTTGCATGATATGTAACTTCAAATTTAATTCATCCAATGATGACAAGAACTTTTGGACGAGAAAAGTTCTTACCCTACAAATACTTATTTCTAATAGCTCCACAGATTTTTAAGCATATTAAAACATATAGTAGTCGCCTGAATCAAAGAAAGTTGATCTGATATTTGATAACTTAAGGTTTACTTAACAGAAATCAAGAATTGATGTCCCCGAGTAGAGTAATATTCTCATTCAGTCAAAATATATAAAAATGTGTAAAGTTTGTAAACAACTTTATCAAAATCTGACAAAAAAGTGGTTGTACCGAATTGCTGTGTAGTTTTTCTGAAAATGAAATATCACCAGATTTGCAGAGGCAGGTGTAATAGAAGCTATGTTCTATTTCCACTACCATGCACCTCGAATCAGAGAAAAAATTACACAGAAATATTATAGAAACAGTAATATCTTCAAGGGGAGAAAAATATCTATCTGATGAATGGCATACCTGTAAAGTATAATAGAGCAGGCTGGATACTGCCTATCCACGCTGTGTCAGCCTTACTAGCTTTGAACACATCCAATAGCACCACATATATGACCCCAAATGTGTATGTAACTCCTATGGCTAGTGCTTGCATAATGAATGATCCCAGCACCACAATCCAACCCCAGCCACCATCTGGGGCAACATGATTTAACGTGGCGCCCCCTGGTGCCATGATTTTGTCTTCCTCTCCCGTATGCTGTATGTATAACTACTGAAATAAACATTTGTGTTCATGATAATATTGTTGTACACATGTATATAGCTACTCTTGCAGTGTTAGGCAAGAAACTGGGTCAGCAACAATGCTCCCAAATTGTACCGAGAAAAGCTCTTATCCAGGACCAACTGTGGGATCATTGATTTAAGAATAGCCATTTTGAAAGCTATTTTTTAGACAAATGGTCCATTGATGAGGAATTTGAATCTGGATTATTTTGATAATTCATATTAGCTCGACAGTTCTCATAATAAATGGGCAAAGGGCGACATTTCAAGCAAATTGATTGCAGAAGTGCGTTTTTACCAACCATCTCCATTTTGTCTTGGTTGCTTCACTGAGGTGGAATGGAGACTAATATAGAGATTGATCTACCCCTCAGAATAATGGTAGAGGAGTAGGTTGGAATTCTATCTAATGCAAAGTAAGATTAGGCCTCGGGAGTATCAACACCACCAAAACACTTTGGCCAAGAATTTTTGCTTTCACACTACACCTTGTTAGATATTCACCTTTGAACCAATCTCCCTTTTGATTCATTATTATTTGTCAACACAATAGCAAGTGCCAATTTTTTTTACCCTGTATGCCTAGTCTTTTTAACTTCATATTTCTTCATAACAACTACATTTTTTATGCAAAACGGTAAAACAGTTAAATGTGGCATGCTAAACATTGGATGGCCAATTTATTTGATCATGTGAAAATCTGGAGAGTAAATGTAACGTCAGTTTTAGCATATTCATGGCATAAGAATATACAGTATACATTATCCTGCACTGTATTGTCACACAGAACGAGGCCAGATGATAGGTAGGAAGAAAGGGGTGTTTTTGAATGAAGCATACACAAACAGACCATTCTTTGGCTGTCTGGGATCCGTTTTACCTTTGGTAGGGTGGCTCTTCTTACATTTACTACTTTTGGCAGGGTTCCTAGCTAGTGATCAAAGTTGGTCAAACGTTGGCCCAATGCTGGGCCATCTTTGCCAACATTGGACCAATTTTGGGCCAACCTGTATTGCTAGCTGGGCTACTGCTATGAAATATTCCTACTTTTGGTGGGCAGCTATAACAAGATGAATGGCCAGTTAGCATGTGCATGATTTCATAGAAATCTATGTTCTGTCCATGTGGACTATATTGTGTACACTAAGTTACAGCTGATGAGTTAAAATCAAATTTCTAGCATTGGACCTTGTTACTCTGTGGGAGATGACTCAGGATGGGCAATGGCTACCTTGCTGGAGGGGCAGGCAAGACTTCCCTGACTGGTTAACCCACTCACCTGCAAGGTGTTTGGACTCTTCCGCTACCTTCTCATGGACAAAGGTGGGGAAGGGGACTTCATAACGTACCACTTTCTCATGCAGCCAGATCAACATTGCACAAGGATGGTTGAAGTTCTCCATCTTTGGAAACTCTCTTTTTCCTCTCTCTCTTCCCTCAAAATCTTGTATATAGTTCTCAAAATCAGCCTCATGAAAGACGGGATTGTGGACCTGGGTCCAGACATGTCTCTTTCACTGTAAGGCTCAGGAGTCTCCCTGTAGACTTGAGTGTCAGCCTTCTCTTTGTTGCATTAAGCAAGGAGATGAGGGAGATTAGATTCTGAGCTGTACTGGATTTGGAAAAGTGAGGCAACTTCAGGTCCTCCTCCTCCTCCTCCTCCTCCTCCTCCTCCTCCTATGGGTCCAAGGGGAAGGGGGCAGTGGAGTGAGAGTTTGTTTTTTGTTGTATTGTGAATGGTAGACATGAGACTAGCATAGCAGAGCTTTGGCAGGGATAACCTCAAGCACAGTAAAATAACATGCCATGATTTGAGGAAAGGATGAACGTTTGTCCCGGATCTTCATACAACATACCAGAGCTGATATGACATGAGTGTGAAACAAAATCGATGGACCTAGTGATGATGGCAGTGGGAGGAGGTAGTGCTACAGCTACTGAGACAGACACCAGGGGGCTCCAATACTGGAACAGACAATAGACTCCCCCTAGTGGCAAAGGAGGTGGTTGAGCCACAGGTGATGGCATAATCATAACCTGCAGAAATAGAATTAGGTTAGGTGTGGCTTTACACAGTGGAATCGTGGTCCTGACCAACACAATGTTTTAGCCTTTCTCTGTGGCAAAATCTGTGGATGACTTGTCTTGCTAAGTGAGTGTTGGAGGCACGTGCAGTCTTCAGTGTGAACCTCCAAAGAAGCTTGCAGCTCAAAAATAAGCAGCACACAAAATAAGGGAGTAGATACCCAGGTCCTTATAATACTTTCATAGCTGGGCAGGCTGTACAGGCATGTCAGAAAATTCCCAAGCAGACAGAGAACGACAGCCAGACTCAGAAATAGAAGATGACAAAGATGGAGACCTCTGAGATAGACTCTGGTATATCCTTACCTGGGACTTGTGCCAGCACCAGAGAGGCTTGGACAGGAAGAGTCAGCACTGGGGCTACAGTAATCCAGAGATCGGGGAACTAACCAGGCAAGAAGCCAGCAACGTCAAACTCTGCACAGAAGTAGATGCTCTACACACATACAAAAGTGGATCACCAGGTGGCTGAACTGCGGCCCTGGATTCAGGTTAGACGCCAGTCTGGGCCAGATCAAGCTGTTGCTGAGAACCTGGCTGGGCAAGACAAAGGCCAGGTCCAAACAGGGCTGGGCTTGGGTCCAGCCTCATTCAATATGCTTTGGGTTGGAAATAGAATCTGAAGCAAAACCATAAATGGGTGCAGGAATGGTAGCAAAAAAATACTGCCTTGCTCAATGTAGATTACTTTCCACCACTAATCAGGTTATCTGGAATGGGGGCTGTCTATGGCCTCAGCAGCTCTGTAGGCGTGTTGCACCCCTTCTGCCCCTCCCCCTCTACTCTCCCACTGTTTGGTTGTGGGCAAGGCATAATAGTTTTGGATATTGGGAATCAGGAATCATTTATCGAATCAATACATACAATGAATCAGTTTGAACAGATATAAGCATACACACACATATGTATATATATATATATATATATATATATATATATATATATATATATATATATATATATATATATATATATATATATATATATATATAAAACAATGCAATATATTGTTGCTTTATGAAAAAAATATGTATATATTGATCTGGGAGACTAGTATTAAGGTCACATTTGACAGCTATCATATAAAGGACCCGCAGTTTGGTATATATACAAATAATAATTAGGCATACACTGGTACCTGTAACAGTCATTATCTCAGGGTATGAAATGCAACCAATTATAAATGTGTATAACAGGTTCACATTCATGTATGTCAGGCCTTAAACTAAGCTGATGCGGTCTTATGCTTTCGATTCGGATGCAACACAAATAGTTGAATTACAAGTATAACAATTTAACAATCTTGTTTGCACCACTCTGTGTCATACTTGTTGACGTTGTTTGTATTTACCTGATCTTTTATAATGGCGGATGTATCGTTTAAAAGGTGACCCAGTTGATGCCTTACACGCTGCTTCATAAAGAGAAAAAAAATGGGAGAGTGCAGCATCCCTGCCTCACATAAACAGGTCCTACAGGCAGCACTTAAAAATCAGATTGCACTTTTTTGGAACTACTATCTTCGTGAAAAAGGCAACAGCACAACGCGTCCATACTTCCATTTGAAATCCCACTTTCGACTGATTGGTGTTGGACAGCAAACCTTATTTACCGCTACATTGATCAGGAAAGCACAAACTGATGCAAAATGTTCACGGTACCAAGGCCTGTAAAAGCAAAACCACGAATATTTCTTTGAGTACCACGAAATACCGTGAAGCCACATGTTAAGCATAGAAAACTGAGGTTACAGCATTATCAGGGATAGGTTCATGTGTTGCTCCAGCCGGACCAGCTGCCGGACAGCACAGCCTCAGACATGACAGCGGAGGAGTATAGCACAGCTTCTTCTCAGAGTGGTGGATCCCATATGGTATTCCACAGTTGGCACATTCTAATCTAAGTGAAGAAATAAATGTCAACAAGCTGGAATCAATTGTAAATGAGTATAAAGGGAGTTCGTTTCTTATGCGTGTATTTACATTAGTTTTAAATGTTCCAATTTTAGAACACGATTATCCACGAAATGAGGTTAGTGCACTTTTGGTTTCATGGGTTACTGATTATGCCTTGTTTTCAATAGGCCTCGAGAACACCAGGCTTCTTCAACGCACATACAATCATTACAACAAGCAATGATCTATTTTGTTTTATCTCAACACAGTAGACAATTTTTAGCCTTAGTCTGCTTATCCCACGAAACGTACAAGCATTTGGATTGAAAGTATAGAAATGGTTACAGATTCAAAGTACAGTACAAGAGTTTGAATCATAGTGACTACAACTTTCAATTTTACCCATAAAAGGAACCATTATTGTAGTGCCAGCATACCTTGCAGTTTAAACCAGTTTGTTGCCAATCCAAGAGTATAGTACATGATTACATAAGCGTGCAGCAAATATTAACAGTGTGAAAAATAGGGTCAAATAAAGATAACCTTAATATTAAAAAAACAAAAAACTGGCCGGAATTTTCAAAACCTCAAGTGAGTCTGTGTAATCTCAAAAAACTAGACAAAATACAACCAAATGATATGTGACCTTATCAATGTATAAAATATCATCCTATATACACATGTTAATCCATAGTTTTTCAAATATAAACTAGACACAAGTATAGAGATTTAAAGTACGGCAATGAGACGAAAATCAGGGCAGAGAAGGAACCACACACACACACACACTCACACACACACACACACACACACACACACACACACACTACTGTAAAAAAAGAAGAAAAATGAAAGCTAGTCAGTCCTCGTCTTTACACAGTTTATCAAGCAGATAGGATTTGAATATGTTTTTAATATACAAATAGTTTTGTATATTCTTTAAAGGATCCAAAATACCATTCCAGAATATTTCCCTTGGTAGTTAAGCAAAAATTTAGAAAATAAAATTGTGAAATATTACATGTGTAAGATTTTTTGTTCCCCTCGTTTTATATTCATGGAATTTTGAATTATGGTGGAAATTTTTGAAAAATGATAGATCATTTTCCGGATTCATTAGTAATAACGTTAAGTGCTAATTTCTGTTTGAAAATTTAAGTATTTTTGAGTTTTTATGAAGTTCCAAAGTATGTGCTGTAAAGCTTGAGATATATAAAAAACTTAACGTTTTCTTTTCCAATATTTCAAGACCTTTTAGGCTCGTAGAACATGTGGAACCCCGTATTCAATTACAGTGCGTTAGATATTAATATCCCAATATATGATACAAACTTATAGTAAAGTCCTTCTCGTCAACATATTTCTTTGAAAATGATCCGAATTACTTTTCCAAGTTCCAGGCTCACATATTCAATATGCTTTTTCCAACTCAGCCTCTCATCCAGCATGACCCCTTAAACTTAAATACACCACTTGCCATGTAAAGCAATTCCGTCCTCTTAAATTTCTTAATTTACGTTTACAGTACCATTTAAAGAATGTAGCATGTAGTGCGCTTTCTTTATATTGACAGGCACCTTATTGACTTAAAAAACAAAGGGGAATCTTTATCAATTTCTGTGTTTTGGGTATTGTATCAGACAGTCAATATTACACTAAAGATAGCTAAACAAATTGATAACTGAAGACAAGTTCAAAAGAACTTTCTTTATTTCATTTGAATATCAGATGTTTGCCATGTACTACTGACAACAAAATGTTATGTTGACATAACATCTTTCAGTGCTTCAGTGAAACTCTCTACGGTTTGAAAGTCTACGCGACACAACGGGTGTAACTTGAGCACAAACTGAAAACAAAACAAGGGATATCATTACTGCAAATCTTCAACTCCCAAACAACATGTTGAAAATTGAACGCTGCCACCGGATTGGGAGTCCAGGCCCTCGAAAATGTTGACCCACCGCCTTCAAGTGTCTGGGATTTCAAAAGCGAAGTGACATCCTTGCAAACAGTAACGGATTAAACTATTTTTTGATGTTTTGTCATCAATAAATAGTTTCAGGGCTGGTTTAAATCAAATATTTGCTCGATGTTTTCAATGAAAATTGATAAATTCGTCTAACATCTAGCATTGAAAAGGTTAATGGCACCAGACGTTTGAGTTATGACTAAAATGTGTATAAAGTGGTTCTAGGGGCAATTAAAAGATAGTAATAATAATAGATTATGCCGACATACCTTTAAGATGGCCCGGGCAAAGCTGCTTTGCATTGAAACCATCACATTTTGGATCAACTTTATCCTGAATACGGGCGAGCCGATGTTTACAAAACCTGATTTTTTCTTTCTTCCTTTTATATTTTTTGCGTTTGTGATATATTGTTTGTTTATGTTGTTTTTGGCCCGTTCAAGATAAACTTATGGTCTTAATGAGGGTTGCATGCAACCGGCGACTAAATTTACCTGCAAGCGTGCAGAAAAAAGTGAAGATATAGCACTTGGATGTTACAATGAAGTTTCATTCTACAAATGTAAAAGCTGCAAACCAATTATTTAGCGCAAAATCCATGAAAATGTACACAGTAGACCACCGAGGGTAATTTTCCGTAAGAAAAACAATAACAAACAAAAAAACAAAAAAAGAAAGAAAAACAAAAACAAAAACAAACAAACAAAAACAAACAAACAAACAAAAAAAAAAAAAAAAAAAAAAAAAAAAGGAAAGAAAAAAGAAAAACGAAGAAACGATACTCCCACCTTTATGCATGTTTAATCTAGACTTGCATCAACTAAAATATGTTTATAATTTTTATGGGTCAAGGTGGTAGAACCGGTTGAAGACAGCACTCCCTGAAGCACGGGTCTTTGCCCGTGCCACCCCAATAATACCTCGACCTACTTAGTTTTTTTCAAACTCGAATACACAGGATGCAGTGTAGTCAAGTTTCTGGGTTTGTAGTTTAAAAACAATTAATATGGCGAGGACATCAAAATTGCCCATCTTGTTTAAACCTACCTGGTTGATGTTATACCCTACCTGGTCAATGTTTGAGCAGAATCATCAATGTTACAGTCCTTTTGCCCGGCACTTCGACACGATAATTTAAGTGCCATCAAGTTGACCTTGATAAGACACAATGGTCTAGGTAACAAAACAGATGACCTCCTTTAAACATTTGTTTGGACATCGAAGATGAACGTTTCATCCCCACACTTGCATATCTTGATGGATACATTTATGAACTTTGATCAACACTTGGTATCATAAACATGTTCGGTCAAGACACGAGTATGAGTCGTCCTGAAATACTATATTCCTGGCCTCGTGTTGTCTTTTCGAAAACCGTTACCTTTGAACATGTTTGGAAAAAAAATCCGGTTAAGCTACCAGTTTATACGACACTGGCTGGCTAAATTATAGTAAAGATGTACTTGATAATGCACATGTATCTGATAAGATCATCAATGTGTTCAATCCGGCTGTTCAGTCTCAACGCTTTCAGACAAGAATTCGTCTGAACCAGTCCTCTTCCGCGAAGCTCGTCATAAAGTTAGTTGTCTATTAATTTTGTTCTCTCTTCATTCAAAATTATCCTATCAGGTGGAAAATAAATACAAAAGTTTTTAACATGAAGTTTCAATGGGGCAGGCTTTTTAAAAAAAGAGATGCAACATCATGGTAGTTTAGACATGACATTTGATGTGAACGTGTTCATGCTGACCTTTCAGCTTCAAGAACAGTCATTAACTTTATAGAGTCCTTCATACACTATTTTATCAATGATTTTGTCATTTGCGTTAACATTGTTAATGAAAAGGTCATTTGACGTCTCACTGAATTGCATGAAATCAGAGAGGCCGAGTCAACATCCACTTTGCACATTTCGTCATCGATCTTCTTCATATTTTGACATCCTAGTATGCAAACTGGAGAGGAAAAATGAACAAAAAATATCACACAAACGTACCTATAATGTTCACAGATTGCCGCAAGACTTGGGACGGGTCAATGTTTCGTATGGGGTGTATCAGAAATTATTGATTTTATGATATGCAAGAAAAAAAAATATTCTCAAGAGGTGGGGGGGGGGGGGGGGGGGCTCCTGTTTCCAGTGCACGCATCAATGCAGGCGTTTTCACAGTTTAGTCGACTGGCACGGTCCCGGTTGCCAAATTTCAAAGATTTTCATTTTAACATATAAAAGCAAGGAGGGTCCCTCTACCCTCCTTGATAAGAGGAACAAGTGAAAGCACGACAGAGGACTATGAGTGCTCGGATCTGTCAGCACAATCAACTTTTTGATACTGATCATTCAGTTAAGAAAATGAAACGCCACTGAAATGGAGAATAGTTTGGCTTACAATTAGATATGTTTAACATGCACGTGGTTCTATCTTTATCTCAAAATGTATGAAAAGTTGTTTTGGAAATTTCAAACCGAAGGAATAACGTATATATATATATAAATAAATAAATATATATATATATATATATATATATATATATATATATATATATATATATATATATATATATATATATATATATATATATATTGTATTTGTGTCTTTTTGCCCAGAACCACTTCCTAGTAGTCAATATCCTATTCCGCAGTTCGAACTCTTTACTCTCCATAAGCTAACCTGTCCCTGTCTAACCTGTATATATATGGAATTACTATTGTCTATATTGCACACGTTCCTCTGTAAAATTTTGACATAGGCTGTATCAGCCCAAATAAATTAAAGGGTCTTCAGCGGGTAACTACTCAACATGTTTCGGAGCCTTTTACCCGTACACGTCTCTCTGAGTAGCGGCTCCTTGCCTAAGCTAAATATTCAGCAAAGACAACCCACATAATAATGAATAAATATGAACGTGGCAATTGATGAATTAGCTAAATATGTGAAGTTTTGCTTGTAAATGCAGAGCTTCATATCAAAGAAGAATACCTGTCAAACAAACCATAATTACCAAATTTTCATAGTACAGGTTCAGATAAGAACAATTTGACTTACCCCTGAACCAAAATGTACCCTTTCTAGCTGGACAGCTTTTCCTAGTTAAACCATCCGCCAATGTTTAACTGAAGTGGAAACAAGCTGGGGCATTATATTCAGTCCCAGTGATTGTAAAATAAACAGTTGCAGCTAGACCACCTGTACAAACCAAGGAAAATCCTAACAAGGACTGCAACAATGTACATCCTGTACCAGAGATGTAAAACAAACTCCATGATGACACCTACTCCTCAAACAATTAAGCTCTATTTAACTGCCAACCCTGAGTCAATGTGTCAACTTAATGTGTCAGGTTTGTGACACTTGAGAAAATACTGTCAATTTTGAGTAATTTTTTAATAGTGAGTAAATGTGCATTTAGGCATGTCAGAAAAGAATGGAAGTCATTAGCATTTATGCCAAAAACATGCTATCAAAACATTTTTTCTTAACAGGATTTTAAGTACAATTAGGCAAACATGCAACTGTCGTAGGCCGCTTCTTGCTACCTGTAGCCCCTGGGGGTTTACCTAACAGAAAACATGTAAGCCTAAAATGTCTGATAGTGAATATTAAAACAGAAAGATGCCAAAAGATAAAGTTAAGTAGCAAAACAGACAAGTCTAAAAACTGTAGATTATTGCAGCAAGACTTTCTAATAATCTTTGGATGTTAACAGTAGAATTATAGGGCAAGTCAGAAAAGAATGGAAGTCTTTTGTATTTATATATATATATATATATATATGCAGCGCCTTAGCCTAGGGGTCCGATTGGTCAGACCAACATTTAAGGTCAGAAGTATCATCAGCTATGTTAATATACAGAAATTTGCTTAGAATTTCAAAAATTCTAAATTTGGCCTGACCAACTTTACATTGAAGGCTGCAGTCCGGTGCAGTCTCGATTCTGAAAACTGTCAAGACTGTCTGCCATGTGGCTGGGTACATGTTCAACTTCCTTAAGATATTCTTTAGCTGGAACGCAAAATACTGCGCGGTGGAGGAAACCGAAGGACTCTGAAAAAAAAAAGAAAAAAAAAACACCGTGCACAGTCAGAGTGGTAGGAAGTTGACTTTCTCCCTGGGTCGAGAGTCGAACCCGGGTCGCAGAGGTGAAAGGCAAGCATGTTGCCCAAGCCAACTGGCAGCAGTTTTTAAACAATACGCACATTATTTAACCGACGCTATTACTTTTCCGGTAAACTACTCCATCCCTACTGAAACAGTCTCTCAAGAGTAAAAATTAGCCCGTAGGCCTATTCAATAAGACGCGAAATCAAGGCTCCAATGCGGCAACTGCAGAACTGTTGCTATTAGTGACAGCTTTAGCTTATGGAGAGTAAAGAGTTCGGACTGCGGAATAGGGTAATGACTACTAGGAAATGGTTCTGGACACACACACACAATTATAAAATGTCTCTTCCAATATTCTTGAACAGCTGTTTGCAGCTCACGCGAAACTTATTCACACGATTAAGATACATTGTGTGAATTTCCTAGTGATGTCTGTTAATATTAACTCTTTGAGTGCCAACTGCAACAAAAGTCGCACTACTTAAAATTAAGTGCTCCGAATTATAATAATGATCCTGGATTCGTGTTTGTTGTAAAAAGACCTTTTATTCAAGTACCAGAATGTCTGTAGTGACAGAGAAGATACTAGTCATACAACCTATTAAATTTCAATTTCAAAGTCCCTACCATATTTGGAACACTACTGACCTCTGCTGACAGAAACCAGAATGAGGCTGTGGGGCACACTAAATCAAGTCACTCACATGTTAAATTTGCTTACTTCTCTTGCTCATATCTATCATTTAAAAACACTTTTGAATATGTCCATTCTGTTATCCTGTCAGGAGAACTGTAGGACTACAGCACGGCAACAGTGAGGGGGAAAAATAGGTCTTCAGTGTTTGAGCCATTGTTGTGAAGGTTACTGTGATGTAGCCTGTTCATATGAAATACGTTTTCATGGCAAGATGTTTTATACCATCTTGTTCCAAAACATAATCTGTTGAATTCATATTTTAGAAACAGTCTTTCATTTGGGTGTGTAATTTGTACTACCTGCGACAAGAACAAGAACAACAACAACAACAACAACAACAACAACAACAACAACAACAACATGGTCCAATACTCAGGTTTCATTGGATTTTTATTTTTAGTCCTAATTGGAAAATTAGGTCTGCACTGATTAGTTTGCTCCATTAACAAATCAATTGAGCTTTACAATAATTGTTTCTGTGACAGCTAATTATATAAACCTAAAACCAATATTTTATTACTTTTTTGCTGCTGAACTTCCTAGAATGTATAGAGAGTCAACTCAGTTATTCTTCTGGCTTTGGGTCCAAGTGTACTGGGTGTCAAAGTTGCACTGAGATGTATATCAGCGGCAATCAGGAAAAGTCGATACAGTGAAGATTTTTCCCCTCATGTTGTAATCCTAGAGTTTTTCTAATAGATTCACACAATGGTTTTATTCAAAAGTGTTTTAGATAATAGATGCGAACTAGCAAAGTAAGCAAATTTAACATGTAACATTGTAAGTGAATGGGGACTTGAATCGGCGTCCCCCACAGCCTCATTCTCGTTTCTGGCACCAGAGGTCAGAAGTGTTCCAAATATGGCAGGGACTTTTGAATAGTGTATTTTGTCATCAGCTTTCCTCGGTGCGTTTTGGGCGCAATGCTCTCAAAGGGCGTCGAGAAAAGCAATTGACTCGGTCCAAAATGTGGCAGTGAAAAGGTTAATACGGTTCTACAAAAGTGTGTTGCTCTCGGTGATCCTCAGATCATGTCATAGTCTGGTGGCCTTCCATCATTGGACTTTACATTGTAAGGAATACAGTTCATTTGGAGTTTCATCACCAGTGCCAAGGCAGGGTCAGTTTCAATTTTATTTTAATACATATCGTCATTGCGATTTGATTATATAATTGAGGATATACTTTTGTTTGAAGAGTTGTATATTTTACAGCTATTGTATTATTGTACTCTTAATTTATGATCAAGTTGTGTATGTAAGGATCCCACAGAAAATGAGGCCTAGGACTTTGGGTCAACCCAATACCCATCATCATTCTATGTACTGTAAATTGCTTTATTTTCGCGTGTTTAAATTTTCACGGTTTTAGTATTTTTGACATTTCACTGTAGTTTTAAATTTCACTGTTTTGGAAATAATTCCCATTCTGACAATGTTAAAATACTATTTCGCTGTGTTATTATTTTCACGGTTTTGTGCCATCAGCGAAATAAGCGAAAATAAGAATACAGCGAAATTAAAGCAATTTACAGTATGTGATTTCGCAACTCTACAATTTCTATGACATATCACTTAACGGAGGTATTTGAGACAGCCCTCGTATTCTAAGGGTTTTCTGCGCTCTGTGACTCAGACGGTACATTTCCCTGTGGGTCAGTTAAATAAGGATACTCACTTGGTTAATATTTTTAGATTCCATTCGTACCAAAAAATTATGCAAGGCCTCACGGTGGGCATAATTTTTGTTTGCGCATGACACGTTCTTCGGTAATAATCCTTTACGTGTTGAGTGAGACGAGACACTAAAGAGTCTATTTTTACGAGGTTGGTTTGAAACTGAGTTGCAATATTAATATCAGTCTGTTTTATGAGTCGTTGAATAAGTTATTGAAAAAATTGACTGGTCCAACAGAGGACGTGTAGTGTTTTGTCAACTTCTGTCCGAGACTTCAGCAAAATAACGATTGTGACGTTTGCTACATGTAATTCAAACGGTCTGTCATGTCATCAGTGCCTGAGATATTACCGTGTTTAGGACGCTGTCGTGTGCCTCCAGTTTCGTGAAGTGCCGCGTGTCCTTGCCATTTGGGTAACATAACGTAAACGTGATTTGAATGACATAGGGAGTTAAGTAATTATTTGTTTCATATACTGGTAAGAGTTTAGTTTAGAGGGATCGATGGAGGAAGTTTATTTTCCATTTTCTTCACTTGGTGACTGAAACGCCAGGAAATATACAGGTTTTCTGTTTTTGTTTGTTTCTTTTTTTAATGCGTGGTTGGCAACTACCACAGTGAACGTAAATATAAGATTACACTGTGCTAGATTTGCAAATGATAAAATGGAGTTTTCTGGTCCTAAAAAAATGTGAAACATCTTTAGGTTAAAGGACGCAGGTCAGAAAGAGTGAAGATCAAGAGAAACCACTTCGCGAGCCTTGCTTGATTGGCATTCCAGGCAGCCCAGATATGGATTCACATCCATGTTCCTTGGTCACTTACACTCTGTCACATGGAAATCCAATTTTGACTAACGCACATATACACTGTACCAAATCATCCCCAAATCTCCATTCTAAAAAAAAGCAAAAAGAAAGGAAGGAAAATGAAAGACACTTCGAACTAAAAAGATTTGCTTCAAAGCAAATCTGTCTGTGTGCCTTTAAAAGTTGTAAATATTAAATGCTACAACTTTTATCCTTTGGTACTTCACATTACATTAAGCTTATATGGCTGGATGCAAATTCAAAGTCCGGATGACCTTGAACTTTGACCTTTCCAGGTCACATGTAAATTGCACAGTGTTACAATACCAACAATTAAAGCCCAACATGAACCAAATCAGATGAAAATTGACCAAGTTATGGCAAGACGAAACTTTCAAAGGGCCAAATGACCTTGATCTTTGTCCTTTTGAGGTTACATGTTCTTATAAAAATGTGCAGAGTTGCAATACCTTCAATTTGAGTCCAACATGATTAGAATTGGATGGAAATTGGCCGAGTAATGGCTGGACAAAACTTTCAAAGTTCCAAATGACCTTGAATTTTGAACTTTAGAGATCACATGTAAATTAAAAAAATGTGCAGTGTTACCATAGCTACAGTTTGAGTCCAACATGATCAAAATTGGATGAAAATTGTCCGAGTTATAGCTAGAAGAAAGCCACCATCGAAAGTGGCCTTTGACCTTGAAATGACCTTTGACCTTGTGATGACCTCTGTCTGAAGTGAAACTTGACCTCAAAAGCGACATTTTGGCTTAAAATTGACATTTGACCTGGAGATGACCTTTGACCTTGACATGCCTTGACATTTGAGTTACTCTACTTTGCTATGATCAAACTCCTATACACTCGGAACCACATCTACTATAGTATACAAGATATCGAAGATTTAAAACTTTAACTAGCCCTCATTTGCATAAATTTGAAAAGCATGACCTCTCATTATAAAAAGGCCAGACTTCATCTATAGAAGTATAATTGTGCCAAGTTTGGAGTTTCCACATGAAATACTTTTCAAATGAAATGTCTGACAAATTTGCCTGTAAAGAAAGAAAGAAAGAATTCCTAGAAAAACAATATGTCTGTGTTGGCACACAAGACATAATGAGGCAGGTATACGTGAATGTCATAATCAACTCGGCCCAGTTCATTGTACTTAATCTTGTACAATTACTGTACCGTATTTGGAGTTGTTCCAAATCAGGGACAGTGCATGTGCAAGTCCACCAGCATCAAAGGAGCACCGAAAATATATTTTGTTTATTTGACCACGGAAAGGCCTGGCTTCTAACCAGCAACCCTCCGCAATAACCACCTAGACGGAAATGTGAAACGCACATAACCACAGTACCTTATCCCCATTCTCAAAAGAATGGTTCAACGGAATTGGGCAGGCGTGAACACCATGATCGACGTGGTTTGCATGAATGACAAGTTGCAGTGGTCGTACCATATTTAAAGTGTGTGTGTCAGCACACACTTTTCTGTTTTTCTAGGAATTCTTTCTTTCTTTCTTTCTTTCTTTCTTTCTTTCTTTCTTTCTTTCTTTCTTTCTTTCTTTCTTTCTTTCTTTCTTTCTTCTTTCTTTCTTTCTTTGTTTCTTTCTTTACAGGCAAATTTGTCCGACATTTCATTTGAAAAGTATAACACGTAGAAACTCCAAACTTGGCACAATTATACTTCTATAGATAAAGTCTGGCCTTTTTATAATGAGAGATCATGCTTTTCAAAATCATGCAAATGAGGGCTAATTAAAGTTTTAAATCTTCAATATATTATATAGCTGTGGTGCTGGCTCTGCTATGTGTCTGCCACCCCACCAAACACACATGACCAGTGACAGTGAAGGATTGGTATCAAATGGCCAGCGTATTCCAAAGTCCTGGCAAGTGTAACCACATCAAAATAAACCCTACCCTTTCCTCCTGAAGTTTATGTGTATTTTATTACCCCCAATAGATTTCACTCATAATCCACAGCCTTTATCAACATCCTAAGACCTGTGGGACATTTTTACAGGGGTGTCACATCTCAATTAAACTGTAAACAAGCCATAATCCTGGTATATATTTTACAAGTTGTGTCATCAAAATGACCATTTGAAAATGCAGCATCCCTGGACTCATTCATTACAGAAGTCTTCATTTACTGTCAGTAAAATTTGTATCAAAAGGGATATACTGGGTATTCTTATCTTTTAAATGAGGGGGTTCTGATTTAAAATTTCTGACAATCATAATAGAATATAATATCTGCTCATGATTTGTGATATTCTGACCTTTTTTATTTGTTTCACACATTGTATTAGCAATGCAAATTTGAAAGAATTAGCAAAGAGCATATCCTTTGGGTTTATCACTGAATGAGTTAATTTTGTCATATAAACACTGGCTGCATTGATTGAATGGCTATGTATGTTTGGTAATTTAATTATAAGTAAATGTTTTCTTTTTTGACACCAATCAGTTCAGTGGCTCTTAAAGAAAACATTTTGGGCTACATTATTTATATACAATTACACAGTCCAGGAAATGCTCAAGATCCCTGCTCATGCATTCTATCATTAAAGTGAGTGTGTCAACACACACTTTTCTTTCTTTCTTTCTTTCTTTCTTTCTTTCTTTCTTTCTTTCTTTCTTTCTTTCTTTCTTTCTTTCTTTCTTTCTTTCTTTCTTTCTTTCTGTCTTTCTGTCTGTCTGTCTGTCTGTCTTTCTTTCTTTCTGACTGAATTTCAAATTTTCAATCTTGAATATCTTCAACAGTATAATAGAGATGTCATTCCAACTTCTACTAAGAGGTTGTTGACCATTGGCATCTAATCACCTAATGAATTAAAAATAAAAGTTGTAGCAATTTAAATTATGTAAAAAAGCACCATTAGAAATTTGAAATCTTGAATAACTTCAAAGCTATAATAGATAGAGATGCCATTCCAACTTCTACTCCTGTTTTATTGAATAGTTGTACATTGCCATACCAATATGCTTTGAAGACACACACACTGATTTGCTATGCAGCAAATCATCTTTCCGAGTTTCTTTCTTTCTTTCTTTCTTTCTTTCTTTCTTTACAGGCAAATTTGTCCGACATTTCATTTGAAAAGTATTATATGTAGAAACTCCAAACTTGGCACAATTATACTTCTATAGATAAAGTCTGGCCTTTTTATAATGAGAGGTCATGCTTTTCAAAATTATGCAAATGAGGGCTAATTAAAGTTTTAAATCTTCAATATCTTATAAACTATACCAGATGTGATTCCCAGTGTATAGGAGTTTGATCATAGCAAGGTAAAGGTCATCTCAAATGTCAAGGTCATGTCAAGGTCAAATGTCATGTCAAGGTCAAAGGTCAATTTTAAGCCAAAATGTCATTTTTGAGGTCAAGGTTCACTTCAGGTAGAGGTCATCTCAAGGTCAAAGGTCATTTCAAGGTCAAAGGCCACTTTCCATGGTGGCTTTCTTCTAGCCATAACTTGATCAGTTTTTATCCAATGTTGATCATGTTGGGCTCAAATTGTAGCTATTGTAACCCTGCATATCTTTAAATTTATATGTGACCTCTTAAGGTCAAAGGTCAAGGTCATTTGGACCTTTCAAAGTTTCATCCATTCATAAGTTGGCCATTTTCCATCTAATTCTAATCATGTTGGACTCAAATTGTAGGTATTGCGACATTCCACATTTTTATAAGAACATGTAACCTCGAAATGGCAAAGATCAAGGTCATTTGGCCCTTTGAAAGTTTCATCTTGCCATAACTTGTTCAATTTTCATCCGATTTGATTGCATGATTGTACCTCCATACAAGGACTTTGACCGTTTTATACAGAGGAATGAAGATATTTAAAATTATGCAAATTAGGGTCATTTGGAATTTTAAAAGTTGACTATCTACAAAACTATTACAGATAGAGATGTCATTTCAACTTCTACTTTGGAGGTTATTGACCATTACGCATCTAATGAATCTAAAACAAAACTTGTAGCCATTTAAATTATGCCAATTAGCAGCATTTGAACTTTTA
Organism: Hermodice carunculata; assembly: GCA_964020975.1. Lineage (NCBI taxonomy): Eukaryota > Metazoa > Annelida > Polychaeta > Eunicida > Amphinomidae > Hermodice > Hermodice carunculata. The sequence goes on from OZ026627.1 coordinate 41,356,310, forward strand.
ACACTTGAATATCTTCAAAACTTGTGTAGATAGAGATGCCATTTCAACTTCTACTAGGGGGTTGTTGGCCACTGCGCATATAATGATTCTAAAACAAAAGTTGAAAATTTAAATTATGCTAAATAGCACCATTGGAAATTTTAAATCTTGAATAACTTCAAAGCTATAATAGATAGAGATGCCATTCCAACTTGTACTCCTGTGTTATGGAAGAGTTGTACATGGCACACCAATATGCTTTAAAGACACACACACTTATTTGCTATGCAGCAAATCATCTTTTCTTTCTTTCTTTCTTTCTTTTTCTTTCTTTCTTTCTTTCTTTCTTTCTTTCTTTCTTTCTTTCTTTCTTTCTTTCTTTACAGGCAAATTTGTCCGACATTTCATTTGAAAAGTATAACACGTAGAAACTCCAAACTTGGCACAATTATACTTCTATAGATAAAGTCTGGCCTTTTTATAATGAGAGGTCATGCTTTTCAAAATTATGCAAATGAGGGCTAATTAAATCTTCAATGTGTTATATAGCTGTGGAGCTGGCCCTGCTATGTGTCTGCCACCCCACCAAACACACATGACCAGTGACAGTGAAGGATTGGTATCAAATGGCCAGCGTATTCCAAAGTCCTGGCAAGTGTAACCACATCAAAATAAACCCTACCCTTTCCTCCTGAAGTTGATGTGTATTTTATTACCCCCAATAGATTTCACTCATAATCCACAGCCTTTATCAACATCCTAAGACCTGTGGGACATTTTTCAAGGGGTGTCACATCTCAATTAAATTGCAAACAAGCCATAATCCTGGTATATATTTTACAAGATGTGACATCAAAATGACCCTTTGAAAATGCGGCATGCCTTGACTCATTCAGGACAGAAGTCTTCATATTCTGTCAGTAAAATTTGTATCGAAGGGATATACTGAGTATTCTTATCTTTTAAATTAGGGGGTTCTGATTTAAAATTTCTGACAATCATAATAGAATATAATATCTGCTCATGATTTGTGATATTCTGACCTTTTTTATTTGTTTCACACATTGTATTAGCAATGCAAATTTGAAAGAAGAAGCAAACAGCATATCCTTTGGGTTCATCACTGAATGAGTTAATTTTGTCATATAAACACTGGCTGCATTGATTGAATGGCTATGTATGTTTGGTAATTTAATTATAAGTTAATGTTTTCTTTCTGGACACCAGTCAGTACAGTGGCTCTTAAAGAAAACATTTTGGGCTACATTATTTATATACAATTACACAGTCCAGGAAATGCTCAAGATCCCTGCTCATGCATTCTATCATTAAAGTGAGTGTGTCAACACACACTTTTCTTTCTTTCTTTCTTTCTTTCTTTCTTTCTTTCTTTCTTTCTTTCTTTCTTTCTTTCTTTCTTTCTTTCTTTCTTTCTTTCTTTCTTTCTTTGTGTCTGTCTTTCTGTCTTTCTGTCTTTCTGTCTGCCTGTCTGTCTGTCTTTCTTTCTTTCTTTCTGACTGAATTTGAAATTTTCAATCTTGAATATCTTCAACAGTATAATAGAGATGTCATTCCAACTTCTACTAGGGGGTTGTTGACCATTGGCACCTAATCACCTAATGAATTAAAAATGAAAGTTGTAGCAATTTAAATTGCTAAATAGCACCATTAGAAATTTTAAATCTTGAATAACTTCAAAGCTATAATAGATAGAGATGCGATTCCAACTTCTACTCCTGTTTTATGGAATAGTGTACTTTGCCATACCAATATGCTTTGAAGACACACACACTGATTTGCTTTGCAGCAAATCATCTTTCCTAGTTTTATCCAATGAAGTTTTAACTTTGACTCAGTTGTCATTGCCTAGTTTCTTGCATGTAAACAATGAACTTAAGTCGGTTGATCACCTGCGAACCACGTCATTCATAGAATTCATTGATGCGTTATTAATTTCAACGAAAGGAACGTTCCTCGACAATAAACCTGTATAGAACTATTTACAATGAGTGGTTTCTTCTTACACAATGCTGTTGGACCAAGGAGGGTAGAGAGAGTCTGCCCTCCTTGGTTGGACACAACTGTTTCAAGACAGAAGAGCTCTACACCCCCTGCAGAGATGAAAAACCTACTTGGATACATTGGGGGATGGGGGTGGGGCAGGGTCCAGATTCAGCTTTTACCTATTCCATGATACGTGCATTGGATGATTCAGATTCCAGATGTGTTATGCTGATAAAAACAGCTGGGTGCCCACTATACCCATATACTAGACAAATGAAATTAATTCACAGCCACTGTTATCTGGTACTCCGGTCACTAATTAAATACCTTTCAATTTGTCAGGTGACTGTATCCTGTGCATAGACATACAGCTAGTTGTTCCCAGTTTCAAAAGACTGTTTCCAGCATGTTAAAGAAAGGGTCATTCATTCATTTCTTACAGACTCAATGGAGTATGAGATGGCTTTCTAATGACACACTTGTCCAGAGCCCACCCAGGGTCCAATTCTTCTGGATCTCTTGTAAAAAGTGAAGAAAACACATCAATTGTCTAACTTTGGCTGCCGAAAATAGCACCAAAAACAAAGGAAAATTGGAAGTGGTGTTCTCTGAGATCATTGAAGAAGAAAGCCCTGGTAAAAACAATAGACGCATGGTTTCGTTTCTTGTTGGTATCATTCGGAACTGTCCTTTATTTTTTATGCACGAGGCAAGGAAATTTGATACTATTAAAGACACAAATTGTAAAAAATGAATATAAAGCTTATGATTAAAACATGTCTCGGGTAGCAGCTGAAGCCAAAAAAATATGGCTGTAAAATCAGTGTATTAAAACAACTCTAAAAAGTCTTTCTATCGCACGTGAAATGCCATTATGGGGTGTTTGTGGGCAGGAGTAAGGGGTTGCATTTCAAATTCTGCTCAAGGCTGACGTCTGCTATTTCTGGCGGGAACTTCTTTTAATGGAGCTATAAAAATGGTCAAATCTAGTGTAATGGTCCAAATTCACACCAGGCAATGAACAAAAAGGCTGACTGTAATGTTGCATGTGTACTGTTGTCTGTTGGACATCGCCACGTAAAAACTTCATGGATATTGTCACCTTAAAGCACCTTTCAAAATTATTTAATTTCTGAAAAGTAAATTCTATAGTGTCGTAACTTAAAGTATTTGAAGTTGTAGGGATTCATTCGAGAGACGAATGTCTCACCTGCAGAACCGCCAAAGTTACAAGTGTAGAAATGACCAGAGCGTGGGCCAACGGACATGAATTTTCTGACTTTTGGATGGTCTTTCCTGTGAAGCCATCTTTCTCCATGTTATTACCGATTCAGTACAACATAAGTAAAAATATTAATGAAAATTTCATTTCTAAAGCTAAGGTGTTATACTTGCTGATGACCGGAAACAACGGCATATATGCTCCGCTAGAATAAGTTAGAAAACCTATCAATTAAACAGTGACCTCAGTTATTAAAATTCAGCAGTTTGCACACCTCTTGTATGGCAAGTTAAATTATGAGTGTGAAAGTGTTGGTTGTTGGAATACATGGCACGCCTATCATATATTAGTACACCAATATCACAATTCCAAGCTTTAAATGTCCTAGCCCATTACCTATTGGTAAGTGTTCCAGTAAGCTTTCAATCATTGGATGTGAGAAAATGTTTCAAATCATGCTGCAGTGTACCTTGTCCCATAGTCCCGTAAACGTGCAGCTATGTACTTTGTGCGGTTAACCATGCAGATTGGAGAAAAAAACCGCCAATTGGTCTCTTTAGCAGGCAACCATTTGACCATTCTAAACTTGTGCTCCATGGCTTTGGAGCCCTCAACGTTATCCAGCTAACCTTCCTGTGCTGAAAGTTGTCCTGTCAACCTATGGCGAGCGCCGAGATCCTATATCTTTGTGCCCGCTCCCGTTCGTCGTAACTGCTTGGAATATGCATGCGATCTTAATTGTAGTCATGAGCCTCGATTGTGGAACATGATTAACAAGTTCATTGACTCTTGTTTTCCCGTATCATTCTCCCAGAGCATCCCTTAATGTGGAAATGATTGTTTGAATACTGCAACGTTGAGATCAACATCATTTGTGCAAATCTAAAACCTTAAACTTCAACACTGACAAAATAATCATGTTTCCAAGAGTCCAAAATGTGAAATGCACCGAGATCAACAGCATTTAGACGGATCCACAATTTTAAATATTGGGACCACGATATCAACCTTATTGCATAAATCCACAATGCTTAATCCTTGAATGCTGGGATGAATAACATTTGTTGAAATCACGGTGTTCAATTCATCAAGGATGAGATCAATACTTTTTTTACAAGTCTTCAATGTTGAAAACTCCAGTGCCGGGACGAATAACATTTGTACAAATCCACGAAGTTCGATACTGTTGAGGTATATAGTTGTACATATCCAAAATGGCAAAACGCTGAGCGCTGATGCCCATGATAGGCGCGTCTAAATCCTCAATGTTCAATGATTCAGCTCTGACATCAACAATATTTGTACAAATAAACTGTTTAAATACTTCAGCACTGAGATCAGTGATATTTGCACAAAGCCACAATACCAAACGTTTCACAGCAGAGATCAACAATATTTGTACAAATATAGAATGTTGAATACTTCAGCACTGAGATCAGCGATATTTGCACAAATCCACAATGTTGCACACTCCACAGCTGAGATCAATAATGTGTGCATGTGTCCACAGCATCATGTGCTGAACTCTACAACTTTGTACAAACCTACAATGATTTTAGCTTCAGTGCTGAGACAGATATTTGTACATTCACAATACCAGCCAATGTTCTCTGCATGCCTGATGTTGCAGCTGTACAATGATCTACGTCAGACGCCATGCTCCTTGCCATAACGAGGTTACATCACGCTGCCTGGTATGTGCTTTGAACCTGTTTCAAAAATAAAAATAAAAAATTGACATAATCTAGTGCTTCATAGAAATACTTATTGATGTACACTCTGCAATCCAAGATAGAATCTCATAACTGATAAGATGCTTAAAAAACATGTATACTAAAGATATTATATTTTTCCAAAATCCACTTAGAAAATGCGAGTCCAGAACAATTGAATCAATTGAGGGCCCTTTTGGTTAAGAAGGATCACCTGACACCACCTGTTTCATCTGATTGGTCAGGAAATATCAGGTGATCTTGATCTATGGCGCCCTCCATTGATGGATACAATAGCTACAAGTAAAGTACAGGCAAAGCGCACTCTGTGACCAGCGGCTGACGTGTATAACGGCTGGACAAAGTTTCCTGTGACAGCAAAAAAAAAAAAAAAAAACAGCTGGAAGAAACCCCTGGAAGCAAATTTTGTCGATGAGGCAAGCTTTATTGTCTAAGTGCCTTTTTTCAACCGAACAATACTTACATAGTATTAGTCATGAACTCAGAAACTGAAAAACGCTACTTTGCAAAAGAGGTAGTTTCCAACAGGATGCGACAGAGAATTTGTTTACTAAGGCCGATACCACATTTTTTAATGAATATGTATTAATTATCCGAGTACAAATCCTGTCATTTGTAGACTCGGGTACTGTACGGCCGAGCGTCCTTTAAGAAATCTACCACATTACTGGCGGCTTCCTCAACAGGATCATATCTATGATGAGAGTATCTAAATCTGCATTACAAAGTTTCATTACACACCATCTTTTAAACGTTGCTTTACCCCGGATCCACTGCCAGCTAACTCGTGTGAAAATAAGGACAACGTAAAAAGTTTTATCTACTAGGTGGTGCTTTAATGCTAAAATTTCGAAGACGGAGACGAATACGGCTGTGGCATAAAAACCTGAAACATGTCTTACCAATGCTATGGACATATAGTTGGTTCTGTTACTGCTATTGTCATCTGTGGCCTTGTTTGTACCTTGAGTAATGGGAAAGTGCATATGCCATTAATAATAGGTTTCTTTTCTGTGTATTGACAGGCTACATATTCCTGCATCAATGACTTCACATTTTCAAGGAAAGTCGTCTGATCTAATCAAATATCGTTATCGTGCCAACCCATGTTCAATTTGTGACTAAGAAAGCATTTAACTGAGATCGCAAGCTTAAAGGCGTATTTACTTTGTTTTATTTTAATTTTGGTGAAAATTAGCTCCGATGTGACTGCAAGCACCCAGTTCAATTACACCATTGTTATAGATACGCTATTGTAAATTGTCTCTTTTTCAGTGTGCCAGAGAACACGTTCTTTAATGCACTAAATCCTGGGAGTTATGGAATATATTCGATAAATTAGCAACTTTTGCGACCATGTTTTCCATGGTCGGATCTGGATTTTTTTTTTATTTTAAATTATGATCGGATATTTTATCTGTGTTGTCAGTTCGTTCTTTTACTGCACCCTTATTTGAGCAAAAAGCTTGACAGCATTCACCAATCAGTTCAATGTCAGCAAAGCAGGTTAACATACGAATAATTTTACTCTTGGGGATCCTTGAGGGAAATGTCCAATTAATATTGTGCATGGTCGCGGCTGCCTACAGTCTGTTCACTCCAAGTTGGCAAAGGCATGAATTTGCAAGTGGTATCAACCTCTGGTAAAGTGGTCTGGAAGTAGTACCTGACTATGAAGAATGACATAGCACATTTGTGCCTACACATTTAAAACCTTCACACGCACATGCAAAATATTCCAATATTTCTCAAGGATAAATGCACAAAGGGGCACTAGTTGCAATGAAAAGCACTTATTTCAAATATATAACCTAAAAGAATGAAAATTAACACATTTTCCAAGTTTCCATTGTTCATGGGTCGTATCATAAGCAGCAAGATCATATTTTTTACTTTCGTACAAGCTCGAAGTTATAAAGTGCAGCATGTTCAATTGTGCTTATGTAATGTTGCTTTATTAATTTCTTTACAGCCGCCAAGTAGCAGGCATGCACAGGTGTGCAATTGTCTCTTGACCATGCATGAAAGACATCACACTTTGTGGAAGAGTTGTCCTGAGGAAGCCAGGAAGCCACAAAAACCAAATTGCATTTTACCATTGAAAATCACTAAATTTCCAATAACATTTACTCAAAGTGACACATGATAGTTATCATGTGGTGAATACTACAGACTAGATAAAATTTGTCACGTTTTAATGCAGACAGCCCGTGGGACTGTATGTCATTGGAGGTACCCCTTTCAGCAGTAGTAATCACTATTAGCCAGAAACATTAACTAACAAACCGATTCACATTTGCCTTGTGACTATGTGAGTGCATATTCAACCGCCTTGCCAACTCGTATTGAACAGACTGAAGGTTTCTGCATTGCGCCTGGTTGTGTGGTGGCAGCTTCTCCTTCCGTACATATTTCAATGTCGTAAATTAATGTAATGAATGTGATATTTTGGTTCTAAACATTGTTATTTTCTTCACATGAGAATTGAAGCATCAATATATCATTACTGGTTGTGTGTACTGATGGATTTACGGTAGAAGGATTTCACTATTACTACTGCTACTACTACCACTGTTAACACTATTATTGCTGCTACTATACTTGACAAACATCACTACTACTACAACTACAACTACAATGAATTATTCTACGACTATCATTTTATTAAGCCTGTTAGCATAATAGAGACCTCTGGTATGAAGTATCATCAATAATTTAACCCAGTTATCTTCAATATATATATATATATATATATATATATATATATATATATATATATATATATATATATATATATATATATATATATATATATATATATATATATATATATGAAAAAATTCATCACATATGCCTACTTATCAGGAAACAAAAAATTTCCGCGCAGATCAGGAGGTATTTCACATCGGACAAATGATTCAGACTAATATGTTTCGAGAGGCTGGAGGAAGGAAATCCCTGGCAACCTCCTTGTATTAATGCCTGGTACCTTTTGACATGTGCTGCAATAGGGGAGAGCAGAAAGGAACCTTTTACTGCTCTCCTGTAGAGGGCATTTCAGTCATTCAGGGCTAGAGTTGGGTATTCCCGTTACTTTTCATTGTAATTTTCAGCTGAATAACTTTAAAACCGCTCGTTGCAGAAACAGCAAAATTTGTGTTAAAATTATGTACATAGGTGAAATGTCCACATAAATTTTATTCTTGCGGCTTTAAAGTATTCTTTTGATTTGAAATTAATTCAACGTGCAATTCAATGGGAATACACATCTCTAGCCTTGAAGAATTCTGTGTGTAGGATTGTGTATTCAGTGAATACACAGGTAATTGATAATATAAATTGTGACGTCTCCTATTGGTATTCTACTTTCACTGTGGGACAGAACTGCTCTCCTTGGATTTTTTTATCTCTAAAACGCCAGCAAGAAAAAAACCTCTGGTACCCACACACATTCAAATGATAGTGTGTAGAACTTATCACTATTCGGATATATTAACAAAATTGTGTATCAATTTTTCCAAGAATACACTAATCTTTAAACGGAAGATAGTCGAATCCAGTGCAAATTTTACATATTTTGTTACGAACATACTTTTTTCTCCTAAAATTGATGTGGGGAACCACCATATGGTTTTCAATGTGATCGCCAGGTGGCGCTAAACACAATTAAGCAAAATACCCGCATTTAGTGAGGTTTAATATATTGACCTAATTGTGGGTACAATTTCAAAACAGGTATATGACACTGACACAAAGAAGAATTTTGATTCCGCTATTATTATTAAATTGATAAAATTCATTCTTATTATACATTATATTTTCTGTTTTTGTTCATCATTGTCTCTCGCTATCGCTCAGACAACTGACATAGGTTACATCGGCTGTATTCGTTTTTGAATTCAAATTCTGTTGGATTTGCCAAAATCTAGATCGATGTAAAGAATTTAAATTTCATTTTGTTCAATCATAATATGCTCTTTAACCTATTTGTGAACCTTTGCTTTTGTGTATATGTTCAAGATTGAAAATCTACCTGGTGGTTGGTACTAAATTCCTACGTGGACCCCATTTCTAAACATTAAACTTGGATGCCATTGAGAATATCTTTTTGAGGTAAAAATTTTTTACCGATAGCTTCAAGCATTAATACATTTTCATACCAATTCTCCATACAAATATACCTCTCTGGAGTAAGTCAATTCAAAAGATGAAGCGGGCGCACACAGTACCGTATCTGGGGACATCATGACCATATTGAAAGGGAAACTGTCACAAGTACGCATCTTGTTTTTCACAGGTGCTGACGGACATTCAGCTTACGTCATCCGTGATCACAGCGCGAAGGAGCTTGATAGGTCCGTCGACTGTACTCATCAAAAGTGTCACCACTAAAGATTCTTATTTCCCCTGGAATTTCGTAAGTTGTAAGCTCACGTGACATACTTAAGCAAGGCAATGTAAGATGGGTACAGTGTTTGATTTTATCACATGAGACAAAGTAAGGTATGGATTTGTTCTATTGTTATGTCATAGCACAGTTGCTGTAAAACATTGCTTTTATTGCGAAAAGTAATTTTGCAGTAGTTTGCTCCGCTCCCTCTCTCAGGTCAGAAACAATATAGGAAGGGGTTTTCATAGACCTCGCCTGCTCCTCAATAACTTTTGAAATAAAATAAGTTTAAATCAACGGAGGCACCGTGTAGGTTCATTTAATGTATAAAGTAATCAGCACTTGACCAGGAAGAAGAACATTATCAGTTTATAATTACATCATCATCATCATCATCATCATCATCATCATCATCATCATCATCATCATCATCATCATCATCATCATCATCATCATCATCATCATCATCATCATCATCATCATCATCAACAACCACGATACATACAACTCTGTTCAATGTTTACAAATAACAGTGCCATATGAGAAAAGAAAAAAGGCTCTGAATATATCTATAAGGTCAAAGTGAGAGCTATGCGGAGAGTCCAAAATGTATTTGCAAGTACATAACAAAGTATATCTCATAAACAACACACAAACAAGATTAGTAGTAAATGACATAACCCTTGTCCCTTCGGTGTACTAATGGCTTACTGACTTTCATAGTACACTTGCGGGTAACAAGTTCTTAAATATCTTCATCTGTTTTGGCTACTTTGGACGACCTGTAGACATACTATGAAATAAACCGTAATTTAATCACATTTGAAATACGTGTAACAATTTAATATCACAAAAATATATGTTAAAAACAAGAAACTGTGTCAAAATTTCGATGAAATGAATATGAATTACGTCTACAACACACTGTTAACCAATGCAGACTTATAGCAAAGTGATTGACTTCCTGTGGTTTATATGAACATCTGACATCCAGACACTAATATCTAAGGAGCATAGGTAACCTTGTGCCTGTCAAACGTAGTACCATGAGGTCATCTTTGAATTAATTATCGCTGTGCTAAGCTACAAATAACATACCAGCAATACCAGGCAACCAGCCTCCTTAACTAGCTGTCTACACTATAAACTATTGCTGCATGCTAGAGGTTAAGTACAACAATGATATGCAAATGATAAAAAATAGGCGCCACTACAGTAAGAATTCAATGAGTGATATCTGAATAGAAGGTTGAGGTGACATAAATTGGTCACTTATAGTGCAAAAAAGGATCATCTTAATTTCAATACTTGACATTATGGTGTTTTTATCACACAAAAAAAGAAATTTTGGTGGCGACAGACGGCAAGTCGGATCAGTTGAACAGTGATTTGTTGTATACAGAGAACATCGTGGACAATAATATATATATGTATATATATATATATATATATATATATATATATATATATATATATATATATAGATATATATATACATATATATCGTTATCATGGATTGCAAAACAGGCCAAGTCTATCTTATTCACTCTCCACGGCACAGATGTTGGCCTGTACTTTCCTGACGACTTGTTTGGTAGGCAGGTGCACGCCAACATCTGTACACGGTGGAGGACACCAAAAGGCGGAGAGAGAGAGAGAGAGAGAGAGAGAGAGAGAGAGAGAGAGAGAGAGAGAGAGAGAGAGAGAGAGAGAGAGAGAGAGAGATGAGAGAGAGAGAGAGAGAAGAGAGAGAGAGAGAGAGAGAGAGAGAGAGAGAGAGAGAGAGAGAGAGAGAGAGAGAGAATATTCATCTAAGAATTTAAGTGAGGTAGTTAACCCAAAGGATGTCGTCGCCTTTTCCCCAGGTTCAGTCAACTTTGAAAACAAATTACATTCAGATATCAACGTCTTGTTTAATTTGTCAATATGGGTGAGTACGGGGCAATAAACACAAGTGATCAGTTGTGGATGCACTAGATAAAATTTACAACATCCATACAATTTCTACTACATTTTGCGAAACTAGTTGTGAATCAGATCGATTACACTACAGAGTGAGTTCTTTGACTAAACTAGAATTTACATAGTGTTCAATTCTGGGACTAAGTGCAGCACTCGACGTATCAAGGCGTGAAAATGTGGTTTTTCAAGGTGGGGGCCGGTAGCTCGTAATACTGGGAGCCGAAATAACGTTCAAAAGGCCTCAATAATAAACAAACAAAACAGTTTCTTCAAGTACAGAACACACAGATCAGCAATGAGGGATACAGATCAGATATGAGAGATACAGATACAGCAGCAGCGTACGTATCCTTGACATACTGGCCCTTTGAAACTGCAAACCCACAGATAAGGTGCACAATGTAATTGTGGAAGCGTCATCACCGCAGTGTAGGATGCACGTGACTTCATCACACCGGCCATTTGCCTCACACTCAACTGAATGACTCTGAAATATATCTCGTACTTCTCCTTTTTGGGGTTCGTTCCGTGTCCGGTATTAATTGATACCCAGGTCTTCTTTTGCGAAGGCAGAATATGGAGAAGTAAACGACACCGCCTAAAACCTCCATGGCTCCGACCACCAGGAACGGGGCGTTCATGTTGTTTCCCGTTGAGTCTATTATAAACCCTGTGTAATGCAAAAATGAAACGATCACGCGGTTGGAATAAGGCACAATGTTCCATCACATGAGTCAAATTCTATTCAATGTGATTTTTTTTTTTCTTTTTTTTTACGGAATTAACTTCATAAAACTTTGTTTCAGTGCGTTAATGTTATGTTCTCACACTGTCTGTTAGCATCAAATCACTTTCATTAGTTAACACTTGCTGTATTTTTAGGAAAAAGAATAGTAAATGACAAATTGCTGAAAGCAAAACAACAAAAGATTGCAAATATTACTGAATTTTTTGTACAGTCAATGTATGCAGTTAATGTGCAAATTTTCATGCGAGTTATACACAACTTTAATTTCTATTTGCATGGAAATGAATAAACAAACAAGCAAACAGCAAACAAAGAAATAAAAAAACACTGCCGGTCTCCGTATCGCTAAAGCTCATGATTACTTTATGGTGATTATTCAATTTATAAATATTGAAACACTGAAATGTTCACAAGTTTTGAAATAAACGTAAAAAAGATTTTGATTACAAGCATACCCGCTGGTCAATGATTTTTTTCCCGTTTAAACCGGTTAATACTGTGTGGCAATTTCAGGTGTCGTCTGCCTAATGCTTCTCCTTCAATTTTATAATTTCATGTATTGTTTTTCACGAACGTTTTAAAAGTGACTTATCCAGATATGCATCCAATCAGACGCCGTTTACTTGCCCACTTATAAATTATTCAGCAACTCAGAGGCCCACCTTTCCCCACTGATGACAAAAGTAATCATTAATTTTCAAATGTCTTTTTCAGGTGTAAGATGTTCAGAGCATCCAGATTAATACTGTATGGGCTGACTACCATATGGTCATGGTTTTTTCTCCAGGAAAAGCCAGGATGATATCGGTCATCTGGATTTTTTTTTTGTCCGCCCAAATCACGCGAATTCGCTGGACGCTGGTCACCATCTCGCGCCAAAGTGAACTAGTGATTCTGTCCTTCATTCGCTGCTAATTTCACCAAAAGTCGATGCGCTTTGAATTGGCATATAGATACCAGTCCTATATTCTTTGTAAACCTATCTTTCATTGAAGTACCAGCATGCCTACAGTTGCGGAGATGCTAAAAATGATCCGGGTGAACAGCTTGGCACTGTAAGAGTGAGTGTGACGTCCGTCACATGACGAGAGCCCAAATTTGACAATCAGAAAACAAGGAAAAGAAAACGATGTCGTGATTTAAATTTTTAAGGCTTAAAGAAATATGTTTTGTGGGGAAAGATGCTGAAAGTTCGAGTATAAAGCTTAGAAGAACACTTACCTGACAAAGGTGACGCAACAAGAAAACCAACTGAACCTGCGGCCAGAGTTAGTCCCAGCGACCTTTCAATGCTATCCACTCCCATTAAATCCACCAAAATGCAAGGGAATAATGATGCCCAACAACCTGGACAAACACAAAGGTACTTTTATTTGCATGCAATTGTGATGACACATAATTTGTTGTTATCATCTGCTGTGACACACAAGGAGCACCTAACAATGAGCACTGCATTCACTGCATTTTTTTTGAGTGATAACCATCCAAACAGGCGGATAGACGATTTAATGTTTTTAATAATAATGATAATAATAATGATAATAATAATAATAATAATAATAATAATAATAATAAATAAATAAATAATAATAATGATGATGATGATGATGATAATACTAATAATAATAAATAATAATAATGATCATGATGATGATGATAATAATAATTATTATTATTATCATTATTATTATTATTATTATTATTGCAATAAAAACACACTTGAAAAACAGAAGAATACAAATGTACAGTTATAAAATGTACTAGACTTTACACGTCAAACTATTATACACAAGACTAAATGAGGCACAATATTTGACATGAGGACAGGTTGTTTAAGACTACAAACTGGATTGTTTCATTAATCTCTTCACATAGTAAAATTGGAAAGTCTTTAATGTCCCCCATATATATTAATCATTTCAAACAGGATGCTCTCATTATGACTGATGAAGAATTACATGCACCTCCTTCAATATGTCAAAGAAATCAAGGTTTGAGTGGAAATATTTCGGTATATAATACTTTGAATATATAGAATTTAGATATATTACACATATTAGATCTGCTACCCTGCAAGGCCAAACTACTGCACAGTATCAAACAAAAATTATAATTGTCAGGGCATTGATGAACAAATATGAAGAACCTCAAGTTCAATTGAGAATCAATCAGGATGTCATTACATAATAGACTGAGACATTTGGAATGAGCCAGTTCAACATGCGTCGAACACATTTACGCCAGTCTGTATGGAAAACTTCAACATATGCACAGGAAAAATCCCAAAGTGCACATCCACATAAGGACATACAAAAAGATTTGAAAAGACGATGTTTGATATTTGAAAGAGGTTTGCTAAGTTATTGTATTTGTGTCTTTTTGCCCAGAACCATTTCCTAGTAGTCATTACCCTATTCCGCAGTCCGAACTCTTTACTCTCCATAAGCTAGCCTGTCCCTGTCGAACCTATATACATGTAGAATTACTTTTGTCCATATTACACACGTTCCTCTGTAAAATTTTGACATAGGCTGTATCAGCCCAAATAAATTAAAGGGTCTTCAGCGGGTAACTGCTCAACATGTTTCGGAGCCTTTTACCCGTACATGTCTCTAGGAGTAGCGGCTCCTTGTCTAAGCTAAATATTCAGCAAAGATAACTCACATAATAAAGAATAAATATGAACGTGACAAATGATGAATTAGCTAAATACGTGAAGTTTTGCTTATAAATGCAGAGCTTCATGAAAATAGTTCATTGCATCTGTAGTACATGTGGCAGTAGCACAATCAATGTGACTTTTATGTACGTCATTCCCCAACTTGTTGCCAATGTGTTTATCATCCCTTACACAATTAAATATTTCATTATCCAATTGCACAGTACAGTACCCATCAACTTTGTTATTATAAACACGGTTACCGAAAACTATCTGTTCGCTTTTTGATGGATTGAATGTCACTTTAAATTTTTCGCTGAAGTCATTGCATATCCATACCATTTTACTCGGGAAGCTTTGATGGGCGCCATGAGCATGACATCATCTGCATAACTAAGGGCACCCAAAAAGTGATTCCGACATGACAACCCAATCCACTGTTCTTTGACTTTATAAGTAATTCATCATAATAAATTGTAAACAAAACGGGAGACAAAACGCCACCCTGTTTAACGCCATCGCTGGCGGCAAAAGAATCACTGTGGAGATCTGTCCATCTCACTTTGATAAATTGAAATGTATAAATACTGCTATGAAGCGGGCAGTAAAGGAATAAAGTCCCTTCTCAAGTAATAATTTAAAAAGTTTAACGTATTCGACTGAGTCAGAAGCCTTACTCATGTCTAATAAGAAGGCGTAACGTGCCCCCCCCCCCCCCCCATTACCGTAGTACTTAACCACTTCACTCGCCAAAAAGTAGATTTTGGGAGCATAAGTTTATATTCGTATTTACAGGGGAAGGTAAATTGATCAATCGTCCTTTAATTGTGATGGAAAATTATGGCAATTTTTGACCCAAGTTGATAGCATATTGGTATAAGTTAAATGAAATCATCATCATTCAAGTGCTAATTACAACATGATGAACACGATAAACCATTCCTTGTTGCGTATTTGATGTAGTTGATATATTTTTTATTTCAATGTACAATGTGCATGTACCTGTACTCAAATGGAAATACCCAATCATTGATGGCCGAAATCAGTTTAGACGTACCAGATGCCATTATCTTCTACTTACTTAAAATCTCAAACTGTGTAATAATTTCATGGGAACCTCTTTTCTTGGAAACTTGATGAGTGACTAAGAAAAACCGGTAAGAAAAGCTTACTTAATACTCCCTGTGTGATACTTATTTGAAATTTATTTGGTCAAAAATTCCCCAAATTTGGTCGCGTCAAGAGATGCTTACGGACTTTACTGTACAAAATTAGAATTGCGGACAATATACGTTCATCATCTTGTTCGCAAGAAGGGGATCCGGGCGCACGGAGAGTTGAAAGGACATGCTAAATCAGATATATCCCTATTAAGACTCGGTTGCAGGGACAGAACATTCGCATGACCACAACCCTGTCTATTTAACGCTTACTCTGTTTTTTCCTTCTTAACAGGCTGTAAAAATGTAAATCAAAAATGTCCTAAGGGACGATTCATAATTTGACAAGCGCACAGATGGTATGCGTTGGTGCCGCACACATTCCACAATGTAACAAAATGATCAAATAATCACAAATAATTTATAGATTTACGCCTATTAATGGAAAGTAGAAAAAAAAGTGACAGATGACACTTGCGTTCAGAGCCAAATAAACATTGTTGACATATTTTCATCGAATTAAGAGCCGAATGTAAGCTGGGTTTTTCATGACTTTGTGATGTCATTATCAGATGAACTGGAAGTTTATCATTTCGAAAGGCTGACAAGTACTGTTTCTGGCAGAGGGGTCATTAAAAAGAATACTCTGATTACCTTTCTTCCGACTGATAAGAATATTGAACCATCCCGAAAATGTTTTTAAAAATGTAAGTCATATGATAACTGTTACAAAGGCTATTTTTATGAGCATGCAAATCACAGATATTTTGCTGGGTTATTCCTATTACAGCTATACATGTAAAAGGTATTTAATGTGTGTATATGCGACAAAGACCCGTCCTTTCACTGTGCTGTGGGGTGGTGGTCTCAAAGTACAATCTTTTCTTTTCAGTTGTCACATGCTTTTAGTTAGATTGTTTCATGTAGGTGAATGTGCATTTTTATGTTATTAAAATTACTCACGTGGCTGACGCACTGCAGGTTCTATCCCGCCTGCGGTAGCCCCCGTTGTAAAAGAGTAGATTCAGGGAATAATAATAATAATAATAATGATAATAATAATGATAATAATAATGATAATAATAATGATAATGATAATGATAATAATAATAATAATAATAATAATAATAATAATAATAATAATAATAATAATAATAATAATTATTATTATTATTATTATTATTATTATTATTATTATTATTATTATTATTATTATTATTATTATGCTTGAGAGAGGTATCCCAGTATCTTGACTAATGTTAAAGTTTGTCAGTACTGCCACAAACTGTTTTTATTTAGGCCTGGCCGATTGAATCGGTGTTCCAAAATTTGCAAAGAAAGCATCCAGCAGTCTAGTGGGTATCAGCAGATGAGACGACGTTACTCCAACATGAGGTTGGGAACAAGACAAATAATAAAAAAGCTATTTTTCAGTGCTGAATTGAATAATATGAACATTAAGCTTGAAAACTTGCTCGAGAATTTTTTGTTGAGCAGTTTGGACTCACTGACCCAGTGCTTGGTGGCGACATACTCGATGACCAATGATGAGACAATCGCAGGTCGCCCCTGTCGCCTTGCAACTGTGCAAAGGGTGCAACTAGATAAAACAGGTATAGCTTAATACTAATATATTTTATGTCTCTTATCTGACATGTTATGATATATATTTACAACTAAATGTAACCGGTATAGTATAATCCTTATAGATTTAAGCCTCTTGTCTGGAATGTTATAATATTTTGTTTGTCTGTAATTATGTATCTTTATTTACTTGTATCTATATCCGTTTCTGTATATTCTATTTGGGTTTGTTGTGCTTCTCTAGATATTATCGTGATATATTTATACGTCTTATCTCCATTGCCTCCATTGCGAAGGCTGAGTGATGATGATGATGATGATGATGATGATGATGATGATGATGATGATGATGATAAACATACAACAAGCTGATCGTGGGGCACAGGTGTTCCTACGCTCAACTTGAAGCTGTACGTAAATCACACCTCTCGTCGTTTTTTCGCTTCCCTCTTTGTACAGAAAAACACACATACCCCCCCCCCGAAAAAAAAGAAAGAAACACACACACACACACACACGATTCAGGAGTTTTCGCTAAACACCTGGTGTTTTTGACAAGCCTTTCGTTGTCTAAACTTTGTTGCCTACGGTAAAGGCATAAAATTCGAATAATCATCATACATCATAAAATATACTGGACCGGCGTTTCCACAGGGAAACGTAACAGAACAATTTGAAAATCATTTATGACCATGTTGCGACAAAATTGCTTCTGACTTAAACACAGCCACTGCCTATCGGCCTTGTGTCCATCTTCATTGTTGGGAGTGTTCCTCCTTTCTCCTTTGGTCCACCCGACACTTACACAAACATCTTCTTTCAATCTTCGTAAACCGGTCCGCATGATCAAAGGTTCAAAAATGTAAATAAGTTTAAATGGTAAAAACAAAAATTACTTACCAAATTCCTTCTAGACACAGCAAAGACTGCTAATTAAAAGAACAATATTTGTTGCCTTTTTGAGGGAGAACAAATTTTGTGATCCTTCTGTAAATTTAATTTTTAGACAAGTATATTTCAGTTTATCATGGAGTTCATGACAACTTACCTGTGAAAGCTCCAAAGAGTATAGCATAGACGACCACCAGTGGATATGTAGTGAACAGAAATATAAGGACGGAAACAACGCCGCCTAGTGTCAAAACTATTCCACCCATCCAGAATCGGACTGCTTCACTTTTGTCACCAATCCAACCAAATACAAGTCTGCTACAAACGTTTGCTATTCCCATGATGGAGACGAGGAAGCTAGCCAATGCAACTTCGTCTTCATTCACTATTCCTTGTGCAATTACTCTTTCTGGAGTATAGGTGTATGGGACATGGTATCCAAAGGTGAACATAAGAATTGAAAAACAGATGACACAATACACTGGATTCTTAAAAAGGGAGAAATCGAAAGTTTCTGTCAATATTGCTTTGAGACTGCGCAAACATGCGCAACAACATCTTCGATCTTTCTTTACTTGTTCGCTCTCAATTTCTTTGTATTCATTCCTTTTGGCGTTTTCTTCACCGCGAAGTGATTCATTTTCACCATCGTCACTTATTTCTGGCAGCGGTCGGTAGAGGGCGCCACAAAGTACGCCTATAAGCATAATTCCGGCCTCAATGACCAGAGTCCATCTCCATTTCACTGTGTCAAGAAGTTTTTGCGTGAGAAAACCAAATAACAACGTTCCAACTCCCGATCCGGAGACAGCCAGTCCTGTAGCCATTGCACGACGCCTGGCAAAGTAATGCTGTACTGCTACCATGGACGTCACATACATAAGTCCGTTGCCGATACCTGCATTCGAAAATAAAATGATTTCACACAAATAAATTGCTTTACGTAGCTCATGCTAAAATGCTTGTAGCTGCTAAGGGTGGTCCAAACTAGAATACACGACTCTTTCTGAACTAATATATTCTTCCTGGCAAATTGTATATCTGAACCGCAGGTCCTTTTGTGTGAAACTGTCCAGCGGGCGTTTGGGTCTGGTCAAAAATATTCTATGCCTGGGCGGTCTGCTCATTGCAACAGGAGGTTCAAGGCTTGAAATCAAAAAGAAAAAGAAAAAAAAAAAAAAAAAAAAAAAAAAAAAGCGCAGTCTCACATTTATCGTTGGATCAGCGCTGACAAGTCACTGTGTATTAACAAGACGTCCCAAGTATTTGTACACACTTTTTTTACTCTTTTTCTTTTTTCTTTCTTTCTTTCTTTCTTTCTTTCTTTCTTTCTTTCTTTCTTTCTTTCTTTCTTTCTTTCTTTCTTTCTTTCTTTCTTTCTTTCTTTCTTTTCTTTTCTATTGTCAACATTTGTGTCGGCATGTATATATCTTTCTGTTGTCAAACTTTATTTTAGACGAATACAGGATACTCCCACAAGTGTATATAGATACAAATGGGGTAACCCTTTGGGTACTTTTGGCTCATTTTAGAGGACAATGCGAGGTCAAAATAGTATTCACATACAAAGTATTTTAGTACATGTATTCAATGGGATAAAAATTGAAACTGCATTGTCGCTCTTGTTTTCAATTTTATTGTGGGCTCAACAAAATAACATTGTACTGTAATTTTTTCCCCACAACAAAACCCAGTTGCTTGTATGTGAAGGATAATATTTGAAAAATTACAAGGTTGTCCTGTTTTTCCGTATGCACTTTGCATGATAGCATATGGACACAAAAGTGAGTGTGTGTTTTTGCGTGCGTGCGTGCGTGTTTGTGTGTGTGTGTGTGTGTGCGTGTGTGTGTGTGTGTGTGTGTGTGTGTGTGTGTGTGTGTGTGCAACCAAGGAGGGTAGAGAGATCCCTCTCTACCCTCCTTTGTGCAACCTATACATCCCTAGCGGAATCGAAAAAACACCGGCAAGTGAAAGCTTTGGCCATGTAATGAATCTAAAACAAAAGTTGTAGAAATTTAAATCATGCTAATCAGCAGTATTTGAAATTTTGAATCTTGACTGTCCTCAACACTATAATAGATAGAGATGTCATTCCAACTTCTACTAGGGGGTTGTTGACCATTCCACACATATTGAATTAAAAACGAAAGTTGTAGCAATTTAAATTATGCTAAGTAGCACCATTAGAAATTTTAAATCTTGAATAACTTCAAAGCCATAATGAACAGAGATTTCATTCCAACTTCTGCTCCTATGTTATGGAATAGTTGTACACTGCCATACCAATATGCTTTGAAGACACAGACACTGATTTCCCATGCAGCAAATCATTTTTTTCTAGTTATATAATGACTTTGTTGTACACTTCTGTAATGGCTTATGTCACCTATAGATGGCGCCACCAGCACATGAGAACTTATTGTTTGACACACCACTTCATATTGACAACGACTGACCAATGATAGGGGCTGGGTTTGTTTATCCTCCAGGTGGCTGCACCTGCAATTGTTGATTATCGTGTGGATGTGGACTGGTGGCTCCATCTGTAATTAACATACACTACTGATCCTTTGCTTGGAAGCGTCATATTTGATTTACGATCAGGCGAGACTGGCAAGCTATCTTTGTCGCCGCACATATTTGGGTGTGGATAAGTAGAACAGTAAGGGAACAGAAACTACAACTTCACCGTCTTGTGAGAAATTAAATTTTATTTGAATTATTAAATAAAAATAATAAAAAGATAAAAGTGGGGCACAGATGCAAAATGTGAGGTAAACAAAGGTGCCTGCTATGTGAAGAAACTTAAGAGTAAAACAGTGAAAAGTCATTGTAATGTAACCATCTGTTCCCCTAAGAACGTATTCGATGAGTGAATATGTGAGATATATGAATCAAAGAACGAAGAAAATGAGCAAATGTCGCTCAAAGTTTTTGTTGTCAGGTGAATATGTTGGATGCTTTTGATGTCATTTTAATAATGTTTAACCGTATATTTGTTAGAATAAGCTACATGCATGTTTCACAAAGTGGCTGATGCGCATTTTCTTTGATCTTAATCTGGTTAACAAATAACAAAACTCACTTTACCACTGCGATGTCTCACATTTTTGCAGTGTAACACACTTTCTATTAATGCTTAACTGCTAAAGAAACAAATAGGACTCCAATCACCCTCTTGATTCACTTTGCCACAGGAGCCACGTGGGGCTAGTTCAGATTGCCTGCTGGAGAGAATAAAGTTCATTTATTCTCCACTCAGCAATAATGAAGTGTTTAAAAAAAAAAAAAAAAAAACCATGTGGTTTTGTCCGCTTTGGAAGCAAAGACATAGGTCTACCGGAAGAGCTTACCTGTCAAAACTCCATATGTGAAATAAAGTGGGAATATAGACTGTGCCAGAGCACTGGTACCAAATCCTATGGCGCTAATAATGGAGCCACTGATGGCAACTGCTCTCCAGCCAAATCGCTTTATAAGGGGACTGGCAAGAATTCCTGCAAAAATTAAATGGAAATAGGAACGAGTGAACCGCAATGCATTTCCATCCATATTGACACATATATGAGTAAAGTTATACCATCATACTTAACATGTTTCATGGATGGTTTTTCATACTTTAAAGTTTATGGACCGAAAAAGTCACAAAAATATTAAAACTCAATACATATATTTTTGCATTTATCGCTAAAATATCAAATACGTTAACACACATCATCGCCTGTATACCGTTGTAAATATATAAGCAGAGGCGTTCATGACTTAAGACGCTTGATCGGTTATACCTTTCCCGCTAGAATCGCCCAAAAGCACCCTGATGTAAATTGTCACTTGCTTCAAAGTTGTCACTCAAATTTAGTATTAAACAGCAATATACAAATTTTTAAATTGCATATTTGGGTCGAACAGTGCCGAGGAAAGCTATTGACTCTGTCTTATTCTGACTGGCAAAAGTACAACAAAAGTGACGCAATTTATTCTTGTGAAGCGAAATCTTCAGATCGGCGCTTTTTGAACAGGATAAAATCTCAGAATTTTGTAAAAAGATGTCAAACGAAATCACAGAATAGTTAAAAAATCTTCCATAAAAATGTGGATGATGTCGATGTTGTTACATGGAAAATGACATATCTTCATTTTTGTAAATAAATGTGATATAAGTTTCTTTCGTTTCCGTTGGTGCGTTACCTCTGGTCACAGAAAAATCCACGCAAAAATATTATGAAATAACAATATCATCTAGGGGAGAACAAACATCCATCTGATAAATGTCTTACCTGTAAAGTATAATAAAGCAGGCTGGATACTGCCAATCCACGCTGTGTCAGCCTTACTGGCTTTAAACACATCTAACAGAACCACAAAGATGATTCCAAATGTGTATGTAACTCCTATGGTAAGTGCTTGCATGACAAATGATCCCAGCACGACTATCCAACCCCAGCCTCCATCTGGGGCAGCATGGTTTATTGGAGCGCCCCCTGGTGCCATAATGTTGGCTCCTCGTCTCGTATATTTTATGAATGGTTACTGCAACAGTAAAATAAATAATCATCATTTGGTTGCTCGATGATACTATGTTGCTATTATATTCTCTTAACCTGTGTTGGTTGTTAATGTTAGGCTGCAGATAATCAACAGCTTTCCTCGCCATGCTATGGCCATATGTTGCCAAAGCGTGCCGAGGAAACGTGCTCATTAACTCTGGAACCATTGACTTCAAACTAGAGCTCTTCTGCTAAGCTTGATTCTTCGATATATTTTTATTAGTTTTTCTTTTTTTTTTTCAACGGAAACACACTAGCTAAAATTTCTTCTTCAAAAAGTAAAACTTGTCATCCTCCCTAATATACGCAAATAACAAGCAAGTAGCCTCATTAGAAGGGGAGCATCCCTTGAGAAGGACAGTACAACAAAATTGACGCAATTTATCCACAAATTGATGCCCTGATATATTGCTGATGCGTGAACACACTAACAGTAAATAGGTCCCAAGGTACATGCTCAACAAGTTTGAATGCAAATGTGTAGAAATGTTCTCTCAAACGATTCGGCTGTAATTTTTGTCTATTTTTTTTACCGATTTAATTTTGTGCAGTTTTCAAAACTTTCAACAAAGAAAATAGTCAAGTCGTTTCAGAGAACATATCTGCACATAAATAATAATAATAATAATAATAATAATAATAATAATAATAATAATAATAATAATAATGATGATGATGATGATGATGATGATGATGATGATAATAATAACAATGTGCATGTCCCGTATTGGTGGAGGAGTATGTTAGAAACTAGAAAAGAAGATTTGCTTCAAAGCAAATCTGTCTCTGTGCCTTCAAATGAAAATTGACCCAAGTTATGGAAAGATGAAACTTTCAAAGGGTCAGATGACCTTGTCCTTTGCCCTTTAGGGGTACAGGTTCTTACAAAAATGTGCAATTTTGCAATACCTACAATTTGAGTCTAACATGATTAGAGATGGATAGAAATTGGCTGAGTTATGACTGGATGAATCTTTCAACGGTCCAAATGACATTGACCTTTGACCTTTTTAGGTCATATGTAAATGACAAAAACGTGCAGTAATGCAATTGCTATAATTTGAGCCCAACATGATCAAAATTGGATAAAAATTGGCCAAGTTATGGCCAGATAAAAATTTCAAAGGTCCAAATGGCCTAGATCTTTGTCCTTTAGAGGTCACATGTAAATTACAAAAATGTGCAATGTTATTATATATAGCTACAATTTGAGCCCAACATAATCAAAATTGGATGAAAATTGACCGAGTTATGACAGGATGAAAAATTCAATAATCCAACTGACCTTGACCTTTGACCTTAAGAGGTCACATGTAAATTACAAAAATGTGCAGTGTTACAAACATATTAGTTGAAGTTGTATTGGTCACCTGTACCTATTACAGTTTTGAAGATATTCAAGATTTTAATTTTCAAATGGCCCTTATTTGCATAATTTTCAAAACTGTTGAACCTCTTTATAAAAACTCAAGACTTCATGAATGGAAGTATAATCATTCCAAGTTTGGATTTTTACGTGTAATACTTTTCAAATGAAATGTCGGACAAATTTGCCTGTAAAGAAGAAAGAAAAAAAAGGAAAGAATTCCTAGAAAAACATTATGTCTCTGTTGGCAGACAGACATAATAAGGAAAACAGAATATGATCAGAACGTGCCATGAGAACCTGACCGAAATCAAAGAACGGGTGGGCCCTTTAAAATACGTCAAAGTGTAAATGTCGTATCCCTTTGCCATGGTCGCCAAGGCCCAAAATATCACAATTGGGTTGGCCTCAATAAATCATATGGAAAGATAGTCCCGGTGACAAGACTTGCGTCCTCATTGATACATTCGCTTGTGCATAAAAGATTAGCACATAGTTCCTGACCTCAAAGAAAATAAGTGTGAAGTTTGATCAACATTTGAAATCATGAACCGCTGCAGTCAAGACAAAATTATAAAATTGTCCCAAAATATCATTTTTAACAACCCAATATGCATGTTCCCGTCTTTTAGAAAGTCCTTATCTGCAAACAAACTCTGGGAAAAAAGTCTCGTTTTCATCTCATGCAGGACCAGTCAGCTAGATTGTGGTGAAATTATTTTGAAAATAAAGACATATTGATAATGCCATCAATTGCGGTTTTCAGGGTTTTTCATCTCCCACATAGCTCCCAATAGTTATTATTAACACTGCATGTGCGAGTTAGCTTCAGTGAACAGTAGAATATCCTGTAACGTTTCTCAAATATATGTCAATGAAATGTACATCTCACAATTAGTCCATGATAATGATGATGATGATAGTGTATATCTTTCTATGGCGCTATATGGCATTATTCTTGGAATGAAGTGGGCAGAATTTTTATTACATGGCGTAAAGCTGTTAGATTCCTGTGAAAATTCCCAAGAAACACGCACTGTGTGCAACTCATCCACATTTAACATATCCCTGTCGAAATTCGTTTAGACTCGGGATTTTATGTATGTGCCCAATATAATCACCAATAAAGGCAAAGCAGTAAAAACCGCTGCTTAATTATTACTTTAGCGTTCTAGATCTCAAACAGGAAAATCATTGAACTTTCTCCTGCAGTAATATATTTACAGACAATATTAACATGATGACAGCTCTGAAATTCAACAGTCAGCTAAAGCAATTTACATTATATAGGGTTCAATGCGAGCCAATGAAGTGATGGTACACGTATTTTGTAATATCAGAGATCAGAGACTCGCCTACAAATTACAGCATGATCAGGTCCAATTACTAAAGGATGAGCTTTGCACCTCTTGAATCGTGTCTTTGGATTGCACGCAATATGTGCGCTGGTTGAAAACCCTTGAATGGTTACATGAGCTGTATGTTTCCCTTTTGTTCCGTGTTTTTCGTCCGTAGAGAAGGTAAACAACCAATATATATCTGTGGGCTTCGCTATGAAGCTGTAGTTTTTTTATTTTTGAATATAAGTGCAAGATTACATATCTCGAGCACTACGAGTACGAAATGAAACACACCCTCACATCCACACCCACACATCCACACCCACACACACAGACACACACCTATATATATATATATATATATATATATCTACAAGGGAAATCACCAATCCGGACTTTGACTGTTACCTCTTTGACCAGTCACGGTAGTAATAAATGTTACCAAGTCAACTGCTGATAGTTGCCATGGGAACCAAAGATGACCAATCCCTGATTGAGTCCATTTTTTGAAGCTAAGCAACTCCCACAAAAAGACGGAATAGTCGGTGTAAAATGGAGAATACACGGAACTTAGTTTATTCAACAGACAAACATTTTTCTTAAAACATGGGATTCACTACGTGTTCAACACCATTCCCCTGAGTATTATATATTTGCCTCGAAGCATGGGCACATGTGTTAAGGAATTCAGGAGTTGTGTTAAGTATGAGGAAATTCGTCAGGAGTAGTTCGTGATAGTATAACGGCAGGTATAGCAAAAACAGATTCATGGCTGAAAAAAAACTCGAGTTAGATACGTTCAGATTCCACGAATAGACAAAATGAATGAATCAATGAGTGAGTGAGTGAATAAATAAATAAATAAATAGACAGATAGATAGATAGATAAATAAATAAATAAACAAACAAATAAATAAATATATAAATAAATGAATAAATAAATAAATAAATAAATAAATTGTTATCATAGAATAGTTCCTTCTGATTCCCATCCCTGTGTACACGAAAAAGATAAAAACAAGGGAATGGTATTGTGCATACTGCATTTGCATCAAGTCATTGTTACCCACTTGCAAAAATACGCGCTTTCAAATTTGGGCACCTGATTGTGTCATAATATTTCAGATATACACCACAATTTAAAAACCCGAAGTCTCCAACAAACCTAGCTATCTGTAATCATCAGAAGTTAAGGAGACCAGATTCGTATTTTTTGGAAATCCAACCTTTCATTCAAGTACCTGCATGGCCGCATTATTTTCCATGAGACCATGATAGTCCTTGCCTTTAGCGTTCATTGCCACTGTGCCCACAGCGTACCAAGCAAAGCTGTTGAATCAGCCGAAGCTTTGCATTGAAAGTGTTTACTGTTATTTTTGCGCGTCACGATATGCTCTGAAGCCAATGCGTATTTTACGAATATATGCATGGTCTTTTACGGTTCATATTAAGCAGTTACATGATTCACAATTGGCAGCAATAAAAGTCCCGGTCACGACAGGTAGACTACTTCATGGTGTCTTTCGATATGCCTGTACCCCAAAGAACTAAGAAGGGGTAAAGGGGCTGTGGTTCTGGGCATTTTTATTTACCGTACCGGCGTGCTGGAAGCTCCTTTACAGGCTCTACTTCGTACCAGCCATAATTATTATTATTATTATTATTATTATTATTATTATTGTTGTTGTTGTTGTTGTTGTTGTTGTTGTTGTTGTTGTTATTATTATTATTATTATTATTATTATTATGTAATTGTTGTCCGTACCCATTACTGGGGCAAAATTATGATCTGTACCAGCGTAATGGGACCCTGCCCCTCCCCGACGAAAAATACCCCGTGCCTAAAAACCACCAATGTAGCATTGACCGACACAGTCTGGGTCATTGCCTGCCCTGTGTTATTCTTGGCCAAATAAGGATGGCCTCATAGATCAATATGAATGAAGCTAAGTGACATTCGAGAACAATTCATCCTGGTTTTAAGTCTATACATGGCTGTACGACAATACGCGTGTTCCATTTCATTCTTGTATTTCAAACAGTAGGGCCCTGTCAATGTTCGCACATCAATGACGGATTGTTGCTCCAGACCAGATATAGTACATGTATTACGACAGACCAACAGAAATAAAATGTCTTTGTTTTGTCTGCTGATAGAACTTGACCTCATGACCGGTGCTCTAAAGATAAATGCCAGAATAGAAGCAGTTACAATTAGCAATTTTATGTATATTTGGCTGAACACACAACCCAACACACAAAATTCTTTTGGGCGAGAGGTGTGTATTCCCATAAGATTCAATGTTAAAGTAGCATTCGATTGGTTGAATAGTTTTGCAGCAAAAGCTATCAAATTTAAAGGAATATTTTCAAGTATGGTAAAAGGGCTCTTAAATAATCGCCGTGAAAAATATGACAGGTTTATTTTGGCTTTAACTGTATGCAATCATTTACCACAAGAAATTTGGTGCCTCTGGGAAGAGTGATTTTAAAGTTACGTCAGTTTAAACCGGGAGTTTAAATTACAAAAAGAAAAGAATGAACTGCCACACAACAGATAGTTAGCACATTTGGTACGGGACAGACAGAAAAACAGAAGGGGAACTAGAAAAGAAGATTTGCTTCAAAGCAATTGTTAATTTGTAAATATTGTGGCTACAACTTTTGTTCTTTTGTACTTCACATTCTAGGCTTGCCATTAGCCCACCGCGATGCTATGTTCACCTTGTGTGAACCAATAAGTGTTCCTATACCAAACCCAGCTGTTGACCTTATTGCGCAATATCAATTAGAGAGTAAATACATAGCAGTATCTAAAGATTTCTCAATGTATACGCTGCTAACTGACCAATCTCTTTACAAATTGTTTAAAAGCTATTCAAGATGGTTACCGTACTTTTCTAGAGCCTGTTGAATCAATCATTCATACACTTTCTGGTATTTCTGCTCTGTTCATCCAAATCAATGCCACTTGGAGTAGATTGATTATCCTTTGGACAATAATCCTAAAATGTTGATGACAGTACAAAATCAAGGAGAGTGCGTGTGTAACCAAATGATGGGCTGGCTGTTCACATTATTGATAATGTCGCAGGTGATGTAATATAAAATTTAATCATAAATCATTATGGATCTGAACACTTTTGTTTTACTCACCATGAACTTTATACGAAACTTGGATAAATAAATCAAAATCAATGAGCGCTAAAGAGCTGAACTCTTAATAAATTACATATACAGACAGTTGTCTAACACATTTTGTTCTAGCAACAGTGGAGAATAGAGGCATTTTAATCTACTTTTATAAATTCAACTTGGAGTATAAGCATGCCTGAGGTTTCATTCTAAAAGAGTATATAGGATGACTAGTTCAGTGTTTTTACCTTGGCAGACCTGCACTGCACTTCAAATTAAACTCTTGCCGTTACATATATCATAAGTATAAGCTGAATTGTGTGGTAGATACAAATCACAGTCGGTACAGGTTCACCTTGCGATTCGGAGCTCAATTCCACAACACACCGTGAAGAAAATATTGTCAAACTGCTGTACATCTACTGGTATTATTGTACTTCAACTCAACAAGTAACAACCTGGTCTGGGCAAGTTACCACCTGTTGCTGTTGACTTATATTTTTGTGTTGTCTTCATCACTAAAACAGTGACTTGATTAGAATCTCCAATTATGATTTTTTTGGCAAAAAGAAACCGAATAAAGTGAACTCTAAGTCAAATACTTGGAGCATGTCAAATAAAAACACTGTACGAGCTCATAACAGTTCATAAAAGTTTGTTCTAAGTGCAGCTTGTGTGACCTCCACGTGTAGCTCATTGGAATCAAATTATAATGCGTTCTGATATTAAAATCCACTACATATCTTAACGCAAAAACTCTTAATAATACTGATTTTACAATATTGATGTCCTTTCTTTATTTTATTGATCTAGTCAATTTACAATTCGAGCTTTCGCTGTAAAATCAATTTCTAAGAATATTCGTGTTTAGTGATTGGGAACCCCAATCCACATATAAATGAATTAATCCCAAGACTGAGACTGCTTCCTCATCTCTCTAGGTAAAATTTGTCTCATTGCCAAGGACCAGTTACCGTGTATTGCGTGCTGTCATCTTGTTTTACATTTAACAAAATGCCATTTTAAGGTCTTAGAGGAAAGCTTGCAGAATTTGATCTGTCAACAGTAAGACATATTGCCCACTGCAGTCTGAGGTGCGAGGCCTCCACTTCCCATCCATGTTAGACTGCAAGGGTACACACACACACACACACACACACACACACACACACACGCACGCACGCACGCACGCACGCACGCACGCACACGCAAACACACGCACGCACGCACGCACACACACACACACAGAAACCGCAATCACTCTAAATGAGAAACTAAATGAAAAATAAAATGCATTTCCTTTTATCTAGATGAGCCCATTGATGCTCGAAGGAATTGGCTCGGGTGTGCATGCAGTAATTCTTATTCGTTCAGCAGGTGGTTAAAACTGTGCATGAGTGAGTCAAGCGAAGACTATAAAAAAAAAAAAAGATTTGCTTTGAGTGTGGCTTCAAAAGTTGTAAATATTAAATGCTACAACTTTTGTCCTTTGGTATTTACATTCCATTAAGCTTATGGCTGGATGAAAATATCAAAGTCCAAATGACCTGGACCTTTGACCTTTACAGGTCACATGCAAATTGCAAAAATGTACAGCGTTACAATACCCACAATTTAAGCCCAACATGAACCAAATCAGATGAAATTTGACCAAGTTATGGCAAGACGAAACTTTCAAAGGGCCAAATGACCTTGACCTTTGCCCTTTAGAGGTTACATGTTCTTACAAAAATATGCAGTGTTGCAATACCTACATTTTGAGTCCAGCGTGATTAGCATTGAATGGAAATTGGCCGAGTTATGGCGGGATGAGAATTTAAATGTCTAAATGACGGTGACCTTTGACCTCTAGATGTCACATGTAAGTATCAAAAATGTGAAGATTACAATATCTACAATTCGAGCCCAACATCATCAAAATTGGATAAAAACTGACAAAGTTATGGCTAGAAGAAAGTCACCATCGAAAGTGACCTTTTACCTTGAAATGACCTTTGACCTTGAGATACGTCTGCCTGAAGTGAACCTTGACCTTTAAAATGACATTTTGTCCTAAAATTGACCTTTAAACTTGACATGACTTTGACATTTGAGATGACCTTTGCCTTGCTATGATCGAACTCCTATACACTCGGAACGACATCTACTATAGTATATAAGATATTGAAGAATTAAAACTTTAAATAGCCCTCATTTGCATAATTTTGAAATGCATGACCTCTCATTATAAAAAGGCAAGACTTAATCTATAGAAGTATAATGGTGCCAACTTTGGAGTTTCTACGTAAAATACTTTACAAATGAAATATCAGACAAATTTTTCTGCAAAGAAAGAAAGAAAGACAGACAGACAGACAGACAGACAGACAGACAGACAGACAGAAGAAAAGAAAGAAAGAAAGAAAGAAAGAAAGAAAGAAAGAAAGAAAGAAAGAAAGAAAGAAAGAAAGAAAGAAAAACAATATGTCTGTGTTGGTACACAGACATAAATTTTCATTTTCGAACAAATATTTTGCCGGGATGGGTGCTGTACACCACGGATTTTATTTTTAACAATAATGGCATATGATTTCTTGTCACTTTAATGTTCTGAATAGTTCTAGATTGGTGAATAGGGACCCCTGATCCATGGGCATGCAGACACGGCACCATGGTGCGCTCATTCATGGTCATTGTGTTTTTTGCCAAATGACACGCTGTGCATGTCTCGTGTCTGCTTCTCCAAGAGCCCATGTGACTGGCAGTCAGGACCCCAGCGGCGCTGCAGCGCACCTGGGCAGCACATGATGAACTACAAATGAAGATTTGGTTCAAAACAAATCTGTCTGTGTGCCTTCAAAGTTGTAAATATTGAATGTTACAGTTTTTGCTCACTTCCCATTTATATGCTCATAACAATAAATTGAGGAGGAAATGGCAATTATTTCTTTAATATAGTTTTAAATATGGTCAAACATTAACGTTTGAGTTTAGGACAACTTAGAATTACAGTGGAAGTAAAAAAGAGAGACAGGAAAGAAAGACACGAAGAATACTGGGATAACAATCTGTGTTCATATAGAAATAAGGTAACCTTTGAATTTTGTGGCAGTGACTGTGAGAATGGTGGTGTAGATGGGATTTCCTCGTGCATTACATTAAAAATATGATGCACTGAGCCCAGCTTGCATCCTTTCTCTTAACACATTTGTGGCACAAATGCTACTATGGCTATGCTAAACATGAATACACATAAAACATTCAGATCACATATAAACTTAACAGACACATATATATATATATATATATATATATATATTTGGCTGGAAGTACCGACACTTTTTCAGGAGCACAAACCACATGTGATCCCCACTGCTGAAACAAGAGCTCTTAAAACGAGTTGCGCTGATAACAGTTCACATAATCTCTCACACAGAACATTATAAGAGTTACACCATTGACACATGTAAGGCATGCGTTCTCCGTGTCTGTCTTCATAATTTAACTCATTGTAGTCTCACAACCTGGAAGAAACTTCAAAATGACCACATCAAAACATGCACATTACAGGCGCATCTAACTGTTAATTTCATGAGAACGATACAAGTACTATATTAAGCTCATAAAATATGTATGTATGTATGTATGTATGTATGTATGCATGCATGCATGTATGTGTACATGCATACATATATAATACTAATCTCCAGGTTCTCCAGCACAAGAAACACACTGCTATGCGCAACACTGGATTAGAACAAGAAGACAAACGGAAGTTATAACAAGGTTATGTCAAAAATGTCAGAGTTAACTGAATACAGTACGCGAAGATTAAAATAGATATTGCATGAAACGGTTTTCGTATTAAGAAGCAAGACGCTTAGATTCTATAATATGAATACCTGAACCACCTTGAAAGTAGCTCGTTATCTGGGTCTGTTCAATGCTCGTCACCTTTTAACTCTTAAGAACTGCGACTAGAGTCAAACTACTTAGAATAAACTGCTCTGAACTGTAATAAGGATGCAAGATTCACAGTTTTCGTAAAAAGCCATTTCATTCAAGTAGCAGTATGTTTACAGTTACATGGAATATAATTACGGGGATTAATGGCACCGAAAGAAGTCTTGCGCTGGTTCCCCGCTGATAACCCGATTTTTTAAAGGCTAATAATGCCTAAAACTTTCTTCTAAATTTCAAAATTTATGAATATGATTTGTTCCTTTTATAAATTAATTTGCTATTATGATTTAGAACAATACAGTTTTTCAGTGAATGGCACGGAATAGGACTTTGCTCTTAGAATATCGGGCTTGATAGTGTTCAAACGGTACATGGGCTTACAGAATTAGGTTTGTTAAGTTTCTCTTTGTATTAAATATAATAGTCCAGGTCAACAGTTTTCCTTGGCATGCTTTTTGTGCATTTCGCAAAGCTATTGAATCGGTGTAAAACGTGACATTCAAAGAATTGAAATGTTAAAAAAGGTTACTTGCATTGCGAACGTAGAACCTTGCTGAAAGACTTAAAACGGACATGATCTAACCTGCAACTTCCTTTGCATTTGATAAAACTCTATTAAACAATTTTTATGCTTTATTTGACTCTGACAGTAAATATAAAATTTTAATATTGCTGTTGATGTAATTGAATTTTAATTAAAATTCTATTTTGCATAAAATTTAAAATAGCATTAAAAAAATAAAATCAGATTTAGATTATAATGTAAAATATTGTCCAAAACCGTATTTCAATTTTTTGAGAAAGGACTTCGTTCTAATTTTAAGGCTGTTCAAATTTTAAGAAATACATTTTAATTTTAATTTAAATATCCTGTAAATTTTGAACTGAAGCCCTTGTCCAAAATTTAAAATATCGTTGTGTTGCTAGAAGTGTATTATTTCATATCCAATAAGAAACTAAGGTTTATCATTTTTAGTGTTTGTGCTTTTTTTGTGCAAAAACAGGTAAAATTTGAGTTTTTCATCAAGCAATTACAATTCAATTTTTAACAATTACAGAGATTTCACGATTTCTAGTCCAAATGTATACTTTTAGAAAATGTATAGTTTACATGATCTCAAACGAGATGTGTATATAAGGGCATGTTTGGAGCAAAGTCGTTTTTTCTGTGTAAAGTGTTGTAAAAGTGCACCACGCCCCTAAATTAAAGGAGCTAGGATGTTTTTATATTTTGCCTTAACACTGCACTCAACCATCTTGGCCAAATATTTATCTCACGAGGAACCGTTGATGACATAGCGTCC
This sequence comes from Hermodice carunculata, assembly GCA_964020975.1. Classification (NCBI taxonomy): domain Eukaryota; kingdom Metazoa; phylum Annelida; class Polychaeta; order Eunicida; family Amphinomidae; genus Hermodice; species Hermodice carunculata. The sequence goes on from OZ026627.1 coordinate 41,390,276, forward strand.
TTAAAGGCAAATGATCAATATTTCAATAGACTACTAACATTAGAATATAGAATTTTGTTTTATTTAATTTATGTGTTTTTTGTCATTTGCTGTTACAATTGCGATATGTTACAATTTCGAATAAAGTTCACAGAGGTTTATTTTTCAAAATTTTAAAACCATCCTTGAGAGGTTGCAAATTCATCACTCCTACATTCTTGGAAATATTAATGCAAAGATGGCGTCCTCCAGACCACAAGTTAACGTGTGTGATACCTAAACTACCATACCTTTTGTGCTACTGATCTGATCTGCATAATCTTTACATGAAATATTTCAGTGAATTTACTTTTTTTCTTTGCTTTGTTTCTCTTGATATTTCCTCAAATTGAGTTACAGACGTCTGTGGCGTCTTTAACTCTTCCAGTACCAACTGGATCATGATCAGGAAGATTGATTCAGATTCCTTGTAAAAAAGACCTTTCCTTCAAGTACCAGCATGCGCGTAGTTACATAGAATATGATAGTCCAGGTCGTCAGCTTTCCTCGGTGCGCTTTGGAAGCAATGGAAAAGCGGTTGACTCGGTCCAAAACGTGGCACTGAAAGAGTTAACTCAGTTTTTCCCTGACATCCGGACCAAACAACCATCCTCCTGATGTGAAGCTAAAGGGGTTGTCATGATATTCCCAACGCTCATCCATATGGTATTTGACGTATTCTTTGCAAATCAGCTTATATATAACCTTGGCACCCCTGGAACAGTTTGCGAGTGCTACATGCACGGTTTGTCACCTGCAATTTTACAACTGCCATATTTGCTGCATTTGTTTTTCTTTGAAATATGTTTACCTTTATTCATTAAATATCTTTGTCTTTTTGTACTTTTTCTTTTACTATCTTATTTTCTGCATTTGTCTTTTGTTCATGATATTTTTGTTGGGGGGGGGGGTGTGAGTGATCCCTGTAATCTAGTATAGGAAACAATTTTGCCCCAGCACAGCGTACAGAAAATAAAAATGCACCAAAATAATGCCCAGTACGAAGTACAGAAAACAAGGAGTCTTTCGGCACGCTGGTGTGGAAAATAGTGCCCAAGTACGCCAGCAGAAAAACAGGGCCTCCAAGTCTCTCGCCTCGGCGGGAGATCTCCTGATTTGTGTGCGTGTGTGTGTGTGTGTGTGTGTGTGTGTGTGTTTCGCTTTCTATAAAATGTCTCCCGCTTTTTGTAAAAATAAAAAAGTAGCATTATTTCATCAGTGGCTGCAAAATTGTACTATTTTTCCGTGTTGTACTATTTACGCTGTGATCGTGCCTAAAATGGTTGAAAATGCAGGGAATGAAGGTGCAATTTTTTATTTTTTTTTTTTCTTTTCCGGGGGGAGCATGCCCCCAAACCCCCTAGCTATGCTTCGCGCCTTTGCCGCTCGCCCACCCGTTTTTCAGTGCCTGCAGGAGGGAGATTATCCCCTTTTAACATAGGCTAGCTTGGAGGCTCTGGGAAAATAGCTTTACACACACACACACACACCACCACCACCACCTCTAAGTACTTTTAACTCACCGGCGGGGGGGGGGGATAAATAAATAAAATACGATGGACATTTTCCTGTAACCTTGGTAACTGACTCAATGTCCCCCCGGAGAGGAAAATGGAATGCACATATGTTGAAGAGATGAATGATACACACTCACACAATCATGATATGACAATTAACGAAATGTACAAAACGACATGTAAAACAAACTTAATTCCGAAACACACACAGAGAAAACAATTGAAGTGACTATGAGGCAAACAATGTGTAAGACTTCATAATCTCAATGTAAGCTCCTAACCTTTGACAGCCGTATATACACAGCTCCCGACACCCATGCACATGTTTGCACATACAGCAAGGCGACGACACACCATAACTTGCATATTCTATGTCAAACCATGGAGGAGAGAAACTAGATTTTATTTCTCTATGGTCAAACACGCCTTTAAAAAAAAGCTTCCTAAAGCCCAACTTTTGACCCGTTCAATTATTTTTAACTGACTCTTCTGGTCCATAGAATCTTCCCGAGTTATTCATTAATGATACCACGGACCTGCAATAGGAGACGTTCATAGTTAACTGCGATCCTGCTCACATCCTGTGTTGCCGGGGCAACAGACTGATGGTTCCACCATGATCAAGGCAGATTTGTATTATGTACAACATAAACATCCATAAATAACACCTTTGCAACCAAGAGAGAGCCCATTTTTAATTATGTTAAGCATCCTTTATGTTTCAAATATAGTTTAATACATTTTCTTCAGATTATTGTGTGTTTGTGTTGTTCATTTTGTTGAGAAAGTACTTTTGACCATGCTAAATACATGGATATACCCTGATGCAGATGGCTGCCTCTTTTGCTCAATAGGTGTTAGAGTAGGACCGCATTTAGATATGAATACATCCTATCTGGCAGGTCCCTGATGATACCAAAGTTTGGAACTCGTCTAAAGCTTCTTAGGTTAAACATGGGAGATTTAAAAACCTGAAGACTGTGAAGAATATATAGGCCTACTCATTTTTATTTTCCCCTGGTATTCTGAGCTTAACTGTCTGGATCTAACCACAGAGTCAGCATGGTCATGGACCTATTCTCGTTAGTAGGTCCATGCAGGGACGTGTCCCTGGTCCATGGTCTAACACAGCCTGGGGGTACCAAACAGTCTTTTTGTTACTTCCATGGACACACAGCGCCAAATAACATAGATACACAGAATATCTGTAAAATGTGACGCACGCAAAATAAATCCAGGTATGACGTTGACACAAATAATTCATGGGTATATGATAGGGTAATGTATTATCATGGAGCTACTATGGTATTATGTATAGCCATGGAGAAAGGTATAACCTATTCACTTACCCGCAAATTGTTCCTGGAAAGAGCATGCACAGATCTTCGAGCTCTAACGTGTGATAACATCCCAAGGTAATAAGTGGTATCTTGTAAACCCCACCATCAACACACGCGAAGGGTTATAAACATGATGCGGTCACACCGGATACCTGTTTGTGCTTGACCGTCCCAAAAAACTTCAGAATCTTTGACTTGAAAAGCACGTGATATTCCCCGGCACCCCGTATGACCACTGCACACCTTATTGTCTTCACTATAGGGCATAGCAGTTTGACCAAAGCCTCTTGTTTTCACAATCAGGTGTGGGTACTTCAGATGGGTGATAACCATTGTTTTATTAGGGTAAATATTTGATGTTTGTAGTACTGTTGTTGGAATCAGCGGTGTATAAAACAAGCGTTCAATGTCGATGACATAGAAAAACATATACACTAATTACAACCAAACTGAAACAACCATGACATGGTTGCGTGTGTTATCGACTTACCGCCATGACTCCATGGGCTATGTTTGTATGTAAAGTTAGAAGGGTATTTCTTTTGCCGTTTTTGTTTTTTTGTTTTGTATGTATGTAGGCCTATGTATGTTTGTTTGTGTTTTTTGTTTGTTTTTGTTTTGTTTTTTGAGCGGGGGGGGGGTGTTTCTGGATTATTTTCAAGCTCACATTCAACTTGAAATATACCATGGAGGGAGGTAAGCGGCCCTACGTGTTTTACATTGGGCATATTTTTGGAGGGTGTGTGTGCAAATTTTCATGACCCTATCATAAACCAACGACCATATTCTCTGATAGTCTATAGATCCTCATCAGAGGTCTGTCGCCAGTGATGCACACGCGAGACCTGTTGACTGTCATTAATGTGTCATGTGTTTGCAGCAGGCCATTAAATTAAACCCCATGTGCACCTCATCACTAGATGCACTTCGTGAACATTTCTTTGTCTTATCCAGGTCTTATCTCAGGCCAACGTTTTCTTACTCTGCACTGGATCGTAAACTTGGCTTTCATGGTCATGTTACGCAACTCCATAATTATGCATCATATTTACTATAGACATAAATATTCTTAGCACCCCATGTTATACCAATGGGACCGCTCTTTTTTTCTGGAGAGACAAGTTTATTTCACACCAACAGTAATTCTATAAGCGCCAACTATGTCATGAATGTATTGGCGTTACCTGGGTTTATTCCGCTTGTGCTGTATTCTGCGTCTGGTGATTATAAATCTCGGCACTCTGGTACAGTTAGCAGGCGATAGGTGTGTCAAGTGGGCTGTGTGAACTGTGCTACAAGAGTCTGGTCACGGTTGCTGGACATTGCGCACCTCCAGGTGTTCCGGTTTTTTTTTTTTTGGACTGGAGAACAGCTGAACAATGACTAGTCCCCCACCTTTTTTGTCTTTTTCCTTCACGCCTGTAGTTCTTGTGAGCAGCTTTTAGTTTTGCAGGCCATGAAACCTCCTCCAGCATCATATTTTATGCTTTTTTGAATCACTATTTAAACTTTTTAATTACTCCTAACTTTCATAAAATAAAATTTTAGAACTTTCCGTTGTGGTACCTTGTATGCACCTTTTAGCACAGACCTATGTCTATGCATCAAAATTGGAATGGCATTCTACCTTTAATAATTTTGGAGCTATGAAGGATTTACAATTTCAAATGGCCTAATTTGCATAAATGAAAATGCCACAACTTTGGTTTATGGTTCTTTGGATGCTAATATGTCACAAACCTATAATTGAAGTTGGATTGGCGCCTATATCTATAAAAGTTTTTAAACTGTTCAAGTTTTAAATATTGTGTATTCATCTAATTTGCATACATTAAAATCATACAACTTTGATTTATGATTCATTAAATATGGCTATGTCACAAACCTGTAAAGTGAAGATGGAATGACACCTCTATCTTTATTTTTTTTGGAGACATTCAGCTTTAAAATTTTCAATCCCAATTAGCATAATCTAAAATTCTACTTTTGTTGACTGTCCATTAGATTGAAAGGTGTCACAAACCTTTGTGTACAACTTGGAATTTTGTGTGTATCTCTTACTGTTTTGTTAACGTATTGAGATTTTAAATTTTAATTGCCCATAATTTGCATAATTATGAACATCATGAATATTCCAAACCAGGTGCACAACTTCACCAATGGGTAAGTTTGGAGATTTCTGGAAGAACAGCGTCCGAGAACTCATGACAAAATTGACTGTAAGGAAGAAAGAGAGAAAAATCGTGGAAAAACAAGATGTGTGTGTTAGCATACCGACATAACGAAGAATTCTTGGGAAAACGTTATGTCTGTGTTAGCACACAGACGTAATTACGGGGATCGGTCTGTTGAGCAAGCAAGCTGTTGTCTGAACCCTTTTGCGAACACAGATGACGGAGTCGCTGTGTTGTTAAAAAAAACAAAAAAACAAAAAACAAAAACAAACACCCCCCCCCGCCACCATTCCACCCCATAAAAACTAATTTAAGGGGGCCAAACGTCTGTAGCCTTCTTGGTTGAAACTTTCGACGCATGTCGCATGATTGACTGAAGGCACTTGGCTTTGTTAAAAGTGTCAAGAACAGTTTGTCACAGGAAAATTGAGAGCGAGGTGCGAAGAGGCGGGAACACGTGACAAAATCACCAGCTGGAAACACGCACGCTTCACTGAGTCTGTGCCTGTTACCTGTCTGTCTGTTCACCTGGCTGTCTTGCCTGCCGCCTGTCTGCCTTCTTGTCTGTCTGTCTCCCTTCCCTATTTTGCATCCACGCGTCTGGATCTAATGTATACGCAACCATTCACACTGCATTTTTGCCATTGCTGGACACAGAAATGAATACACATTAAACGGTGTAAATACAGAAAGAACATTAGGCCTATACATAATTTGAAACGTTACATGGCATCTCTGTGCAGTATATAGTATATGCAGCACAAATGTACATAGACACATATACAAACATATATATACATATATATATATGTATATATATATATATATATATATATATATATATATATATATACATACATACATACATACATAATATTATGGAACGCCGTTTCTCCTTTTATTCAGTATTTGAACATATCATTAAATCGAATTCATGTTTTCATTAATGCATTTATTATGTTGAACTGTTCTTTTTTCAATCATAACACTTAATACATTTAGTGTTATCATCAGTTGCATTTAATGATGTCATCAAAATGATTTCATTATAAGTCTAAATGGGAAATTATTTAGACATAAGTAAAATTCTATTTGATGATAACATTCAATCGATTTATAGTTTGGACTAAATAGACGCTATTTGGCCTTATGTCGAAATTTATTTGGTGTTATGATTATAGCGATTTAAAACATCATTTATTACTTCTGGAACTAGAAAAATGTACGCTCCCTTTTTGGTCTCAATTAATCATAACGCCAAACACTCAGCGACAACACTATAAAATATTTAATGTTATGATAAAATAAACTGGAAGTGACGTTGGTGAATTAACAGTAAGACTGATTCTGTTGAATTACTTCCGGGCGACCTTTTACACGTTACCTCCGACCTTCGCAGGCAAAGTTTTATGGTTTCAGCGCTCTTCATGGCGAGGAGGGGGGGGGGGGGGGCATTTATTATCTTTATGTGGCACGGGTCGCATTTAAAAATGACATGAAATCGAATTGAACAAATCATAAATTCTATTTAGTGGTAAGAATAATTATCTGGATATTTAATCATGTTATCAAATCGATTTCATGATATGAGTAAATACATTTAGACATATGTTTAAATATACCATATTTATTCATAACAATAAATCGATTTAGTGATATCATGAAATGGATTTTCTCTTATGATTAAATAAAAAAAAGCTTTTCTAGAATTAGACATATTATCTCATACATTTCATGAAAAGATTGAATCGAATTAATGTTATCCTTAAATATATGATGATATCTTTAAATAATTAATGTTATGATCAAATATTTAATGATAACATTAAATTGCATTGATCATATCATTAAACATTTGATGTGTTCAAATAATGAATAAAAGGGGAAATGGTGTTCCATAATATATATACATAGGGACCGGTTTTAGACAATATTGGTTCCCCTTGCGGATATAAAACAATATTTCAATGATCGATGTGGTCCTTCAAATAATAAACAATCTTTTTGGAATACTATAAGACCGTTTTTGACCGACAAAAATAAAGGCGGCAAAAATGGCACGATTACCCTTATGGAAAATGATAACCTGTATAATGCTCCAGATGACATATGTGATATTTTCAATAACTTCTTCGCCTCTGTTGCTGATCAAGAGCAACAAAATGCAAACACCCCACCAGATCATATGCATTCCGGAACAAAAGCTATCTCCGACAGAATGAAGGACAGGAATGTGTCTCATTTTGAATTTCAAATGGTAACTGAGGAGCAAGTCCTTTATCAAGTGAAAAAAAAAACTCAATCCCAAGAAGGCAACCGGGCCAGATGAAATTCCACCAAAATTACTCAAAGTTGGTGTTAAGGCCCTGGCCCCTTCTGTCACTAACATCATAAATATGTCAATCAAATCTGGAAAATTCCCCACTGATATGAAGCGGGCCGACGTGTACCCCATTTATAAAAAGTCTGACTCCATGAACAAATGTAATTATCGTCCAGTCAGTGTACTATAAAGTTTATCTAAAATTTTTGAAGGTCTAATGAACGATCAGATGGTTCACTTTTTAACGATATACTAAGTTCTCTTCTTTGTGCTTTTCGAAAAAATTACAGTTGCCAAAATCTACTCTTTAAAATCATTGAAGATTGGAAATCCGCTTTGGATAACCATGAATACGTAGGTGTGATTCTAATGGATCTATCGAAGGCTTTTGACTGCCTACCCCATGATCTACTTTTAGAGAAACTTCGATCCTATGGTCTGTCTGAACATGCTTGTAAATTATTAGGCAGTTATTTAAGTGACCGAAAACAAAGGGTCAAGTATGGTGGCACTTCCAGTAAGTGGGCAGACTTACTAAAGGGGGTGCCATAGGGTAGTATACTTAGCCCTTTGCTGTTCAATATTTTTATGAATGATTTTCTTTATGTTATGGAAGGGCCTTGTAGTCTTTATAATTATGCCGACGACAACTCCTTATCATTTCATGATCATGACTTACACAATGTAAAATTGTCTTTGGAAAATGCTGCTAATATAGGTATCAAATGGTTTATGGAAAACCACACGAAGGCAAATCCTGACAAATTCCAGGCTATGATTTTATGCCCACGTTTAGACTGTCAAATCGGAAACGACTTCAGTTTTGAAATCGATGGTGTTACTATAAAACCGGAAAGATGTGTCAAATTACTAGGAGTCTATATTGACGATAAACTTAAGTTTCATGATCACGTTTCTCATATTTGTAAGCAGGCTGCTAAACAAATTAGTGTGCTACGTAGGTTCAGTAATATCCTTACTGAAAAGGAAAAGCTCCAAATCTTCAATGCATTTATGCTTTCTAACTTTAATTATTGCCCGCTCGTATGGCACCTATGTGGACCTACTTTATCTTTAAAAATGGAAAAACCCAAGAAAGAGCCCTACGTTTTGTCTATAGTGATCCCGTATCTGCATATCCGAATCTACTTGAAAGGGCTAAAAAACCTTCTTTGTATCTCAGTAGAATAAGAACACTCTCTATAGAAGTCTACAAAATCCTAAGTAACTTAAGCCCATCGTTCTTAAACGATATGTACGTAAGAAAAGAAACAACTTTTGATCTACGAGACAATAACAAACTACAGTAGCCTGACTACAATACCATAACATACGGTAAAAATTCTCTCCGATACCAAGGGGCCAAGCTATGGAACAACTTACCCCCCAAACATCAAAGCATCTACTGATTTAAATCACTTTAAGACGCTAATCAAGGCATGGCTTGGCCCCTCCTGCTATTGTTTAATGTGCATCCTATGTAAAACCAGGGTTTAGGAAGATTAAAATTCTTCCAAATTTAAGGAAACCTTGTTAGACCGGCTGTATATAGTCTCATTGTGAGTTCATTGTATATACCATCTCATCACTTGTCACTGTTTCCTCTTTTCATGGTAGAACAATAGTGCTGTTGCGCTAATGTTTTTTTATTTGTACAATTCGACTTGAAATAAAGATTATTATATTATATTTCTCCCGTACCATACACTTTGTATTATCAGTTAGTTTTTTTGTATGCATATGGTATTCACACTTGGAAATATTTAATATCTTTTTACCATGATCAGCCTATGCTCAGCTAAACTATACAAGCTTAATGGAAGAAGAGATTGAACTTAAACTAGGCAAAAACTAAGCTGAGCTAAATTTCGTAAGATAAAAATAAATACATGAAAAAAACCCAAACTAGCAAACATGATAAGCCAGTGTTCACACACTAAATTAATCATTAGTTTTTGCTCTTCCTATGGAACAAAAATAAGTCAGGTTCTGCTAATTTCATGAACTCTATGTGATAACAGACAATGCAATATGCTGTAATTACTGTGTTTCAGAATATAATAAACTCAATGAAGTTCAAACAAATTTATTTGGCAAACAAATTCGCAAAATAATGATGTGTCATCATTTGATCTCATTAACAAGGCGTGATACAGTATGTTGCATAATAAATGAACCATTATTCGTTCAATTTTTTTAAGTAGTACAAATGTTGTGAATGATACATATTTCAAATGGTTTTATTATATTTTCCCCAAATATTTTTCATTGTATGAGAGCAATTTTGTCACTCAAAAACATCATGAAGTAGATATACGGTATCCTACATTATAATTATGTGTATTTGTTTTACAGTTTTTTTTCTCAACTTGTATTGTAAAGTTCGTGTAAAATGCATTTTGCATTTGCACGAAGAAAAAAACTTACATTAGCCATAGATTTTACATCAATCTTCAAAAAAAGAAATCGAGTATATCAAAAAACAAATAAGACATCATACATCCGAATTTGGTGCTATTTCAGGTGGACGAGATGTATATTGACCCAAGTGGCAAATTCATATTTAATGTTAAACACGGAAAACATTTACAATAACTTCACAAACATTATGTACACTGGTGTTATGCATTTACGTTTTGTACAATATTGATCTAGTTTTGTTGTGAGCATACAAGAAATCGGAATTATTTTACCTTCCAGTGTTGTCATTATTATTTTTTTTCAGATTCTACCTTTTTTTACCTTCACTGCCACCACTTGTTGTTTACAAAAATATTTATATATCCCATGGTCATGAGTTATAACAAGAACAGAGCCAATCACAAACAGTAATCAGACGAAAACAATAAACGATATATCAATAAACATAATTTCAAGGGCTTAGTACATGTTACTAAATTTGCATAGAATATGTCCTCTACCTATGGTCGGGCATATGAATATCGCCACAACCCCCTTCGGCTCCACCTCAAGAGATTATCACCCTACCTCAAGAGGTTATCACCCTATTCATATGCCACCCATGCAGTATCTCGCAAACATACCGTATGGATGTGGCGAGTGAATATCACGAGAACCTACCGAAGCGAAGCTGAGGGAGTTGCCATAATATGCAAGATGTTCTTCTTTACGTTATTTGACGTATTCTATATATGTACACACTCAGTTTAGGCCACATTAACATATCCCGGTTTGTCATCAGCGATCGCATCGTTTTTTTCCTCAGCATTGTTTTTTTTATAAACATTTGAAAAAAAATAGTTCAGAAAGTTATTTGTAATCAGGATCTGCTTTTGCGCCATTTTAATATAGGCAGACAATATATTGTCCGTCATCAAACCTGCAAAATTTAAATTAGTAAAAAACAAAATAATTTTACAAGGATCGCAGACGGGTACAAAGACAAGGCCCGTGAGTACTTGGAAATGCATTCTTAATCAGAGACTTGAAAAAAATACCTCCCTCATCACCTCATTTTTGAATGCCACTGTACAAGCAAATTATTCTACATGGCCTCAGAGCCGTAACACCATCAACACTGTTTTTCATTGTTACATGCATGGTCAGACACAATTTAGCGCTGTCTTCCGGCTGTCCTGCAAAGTTTATCACAATTCTGGGTGGCCTCAACTGTTCCCATAACTCATTGGTGTAGAATATGGATATAGTTTTCTCCAAATAATTGTTTAGCAACTGAACGTTTTTGTTTCTAGGGTTATAATAATTTTAAAAGTGTACTGTAATAAATGGTTATGTAAAACAAAGTGTTTGGCATATGTGAAGTCTCCGAAAATAAGGATGGGAAATGGGACATGAAAATTTTAAAAAGTAGACTAAGTTTAGGATCATAGTCGACTGGCAACGTCTGCCAGAGTGCACTAGTTGGTTATATTTGTAAGTGCAACAGACACCCATGGCAAAACTGGAAGTAAAAGGAAGCAATTGCCATCGTAAGCTCGTGATGACATATTTTAAAGCACAAGTAGGTGTCCTCGGAAGCTCAGATAACCACTATCTCCCTCACAATAATTGTAGAAAAATATATCAATATACAATCCACATGAGCTTTATCAGAATGATTATGCTTGCTGTAAATTGCAATCTACCAAAATATAATTGCAAGCACAGAAGGTGGACACAGCGACTCAGAGCCCTGTAACATCCACGTGCTTAGTTTGTACGACAGTAGTGTCTCATTCCGGTGGCATCAAACATCTTTTATGGGTTCTTTTTGTTTGCAATGGGACTACGAGAAGGATTCGGAAATGTACCGCGTACTTCTCCTTTTCCTTGGTCGTTCCGTGTCCGGTATCGGTTCGTATCCCGGCCTAATTTTGCGAACACAATATATAGTGAAATAAACCAGGCCACCTAAGGTTTCCATGCTCCCGACTACAAAGTATGGGGCATCCATATTGTTTCCTGTAGATTCGATGATAAACCCTGCAAAAATCAATGTATATATATATATATATATATATATATATATATATATATATATATATATATATATATATATATATATTTATATATATATATATATATACATACATACATACATACATACATACATACATACATACATATATATGTATATATATATATATATATATATATATACATATATAAAAGTTAACTTTAAGGCAAACGAAAAATTAATTCAAATGCTCACTTAAGAATGTTTTGAGGGTGTGTGTTTATATGCTAGACCTTAAGGTTTAAAACTTAGGAACTTATCTACACATGCACAAATAAGGGATATTGCATATATTGCGCTCTCTCTCTCTCTCTCTCTCTCTCTCTCTCTCTCTGTCTCTCTGTCTCTCTCTCAGGATGACGAATCTCGCGCATCACCACGGCTTGTCAACTTCTTGGATCGGCGTATTCACTGATTACGGTTTTGAAGCATCAGCGAAATAAGCGAAAATAAGAACACAGCAAAACTAAATGAATTCACAGTATTTGACACAGTTGATGAGATAGAGCGGAATGGGTTTTTCCTTCTGAGAAATCTCGGATTTTATGTGAAATGATAAGATTGCCTGTTGGAAGTTTTTTTTTTCAAACTCTGACCTGTTATAAGAATCTGAATAATACGCGACATGCATATTAATTTCCCGCCACAAGCACGGGGCTCGCGCCTATCAATCACGCAGATCACACGGACATATCACTGTTACAAACAGGGCTAGATGCCCCTTTCTTACAGAATAAGTGTCTTTTATCTAAATTAAATTTAAGTTTTTAAATGCCAAAGTCATATTCATTTAGTGTTTCCTCAACTGGTTCGAAGAACAAATTTCCATCTGCCTGTACTAAGTATTCTTTATTTCCTAAATATTAGTAATATTCCCCTTGCCCGAATTTTTTCTTGCTGTCGGAATGGGTTCGGAATGGATGATGAGGAACTAGTGACAGTAATTGATAACCCCTATATCCCGGCCCGGAATGAGAATGGGTAGTCTTAACTGTTCTTGAGAATTGAACTTAAAAACGTACGAGATGTTCTATCTTTGAATCCAAGTGAGTTATTTGTTGCCCATTGATTTCATTTGCTAAATGTAACAAAAACCAGCACAAAGCTACCAGAAATTATCTAAAAGGACATAAAAACAACTACGCCGTGACAGAGCGGAATGGGTGTGGCTGCCAGTCGCTGGTACGAAACTTGGGGTGGGAGGCGAATGTATTTATTGTGCTAGTATTGTAATATTTGCATAATCATTCGATGTAATGTATCAATTTTCTTTGTATCTCTCACTTTATCTGATTTAGGGCAACTAAACCAGTCGATATCGCTATTTTAGGCTACACATTACTACGTGTTCAATTACAGGTTGTTCCATTAATTCCGTATCGGGAAGTGCTCGGTCCCAAATTTAAACCCCTCACATTACAATTTTATCCAGTAATTTTAGCTGTATTAGCCTAAAAACAGGAAAATACAGAGCGGGACATAACCCAATCCATATCTTCCTAGTAAAAATCCGTATCCACCTAGTTAAAATGCATATCCACCTAATAAATTCTTGGAACTACTTTCGATCCCTTATTTGGAAAGGTCTTTTCTATAGGCCTATTTAGAAAGATCCAGGCCAAAGGTCAAGACCACAGCCACACATGGCTTCATCACGTGATTCTGGGACACCTTACCGCCAATAGAATTCCAAACGTTCCTTACGCGCATAAAGCAGTAATAAAATGAGCACGCTTTTGCCATTTGTAATTTTTGCCTTTGATTCATTAGTTATTTACTGATTTGGGCTATAATTACTGGATAAAAGTGAAACAAACATCGCAGCGAACACTGCTGCTGGATATAAGCAGAGACGTGCATATGTATGCACGTCTCTGATATAAGTGAAAGCAACCTCGTAGCGAACACTGCTGCCAGGAAATGTCTCGTTCAACTGTATATATATTCCCACTCGTCCGCTTCGTAACCTCTAGGATACGGCCGGTCATGAACTCGACATTTCCTGGCAGCAGTTTTTGCTGCTCGGTTAGATTCATTATTGTATTGGGGATTGAACTTGTAGTGCATGCATACATAAGTTTTTTTATCGTCCTCAAATGAGCTTTGCTGAATTTAGTTTTTTTTTCTTTTTTCACTTTGATCCAAAGATTCCCCGATCATCTGGAAAAATAATTACCTGACATAGGTGACGCCACAAGAAAACCCATGGAAGCACAAGCCAGGGACAGTCCCAGCGACCTCTCAATATTCTCCACTCCCAACAGATCCACTAATATGCAGGGAAATGATGATGCCCAACAACCTAGCCAAAATCAAAATACATTAGTCCTTTATGGTCACACATATTTAGGGATCATGTATATACACACACACACATTCCCACTTAAAAATCCGAAAAAAACCCGAAAAGGACAGGGCCCAAATCGGATTTTCGCCAATACTTTGGAAAAATAAAAAATTACGTACAATTTACAGTGATTTTATTTTTAAAACTCAACAAAGGAAAAGGAAAAGATCGCGATGGGCGATAATAGGGGTTTTAACGTACCCATGTTTCAAAACTTCATCAGATCTTCAGTTTTTTTCCCTTACTAATACAATAATCAATTTTGTTTTTTCATTGAACACATGTTTACTAAATCCTTTGTAATGTATAATCCTGAAGCTCCAACAGTACGGATTTATCTCTTCCTATTCAGTCTGATGCACATGGCATTTTCAGTAATTCCTCAAAGTGACACTAGATAGCACACTAGTCAGTAAGCCATCACAAGCACCAAATGCATCCATGTTAGGTAAATTAATTAATAAAAAAAGTAGGCCTTCAATCGGGAAGAAAAAAAAACACCTTTATTTGAGGAATTTAGTGGCTTGGGCAGAAGGGTATAGAGAAAGGTAAATGAGATATTTTGATGAAAGACAGGTAGTGATTATCTTTGAATTAAAACAGCTCAAGACCCTTAGCTCTACAAAGATTTAACGTATTTTCGATAGAGAACATATTATGTTTTAAACTTACCTTTTTGTGCTGTGTATGCTAATATTCCAATGTGATAATGGATCTGAAAAGCTGTTTAAGATATGCTTGTACCTTGATGGTACATATAATATGTGTGCTCAGAACAGGCACTTAAACGTAGGTGTACCTTGTGATATGTTGTTATATGTTTTCTTATTTCAACATAAACTTGGCAAGGGCATATAAAATAGTCAGTCACAATTTTCCAGAAAATTGTAATTTTGGATTGAGTGTGTGTGTGTGTGTGGGGGGGGGGGGGGGAATCCCATTTTTTAAAACTTTTGCAATATATTTTTTCTATACTTGATCCCTTAATTTGGTGCAACCCCCCCTCCCCGTAGACATGAGCTCTTTTAGTATTTGTCAGATCTTGCTCAAAACGCACAGAGGAACAAGAAAGGCATACACTAAAAGGTGGAGCGGACACGAACAAGACACAAGGCTATTCCACGGATGCCTCGATGGATGCAGGGTTTTTTACCGCATCCGAAGCCGTATCTGCATCCGTACTTATTGAATCCTCGCTTAAAATACGGATACTGTAGATATTTCTCGTTAAATTACTTAAATTGTTCATTTTTTTTTTCGTTTGGTGTGAGCGTTGGATAGTCGTAAGATCACTGAATTTTCACATCCAGCCAAGAACCTGGCATTACAAGAGCAGCTTGGCATCCATCCAGGTTAGTAGACTTGTTTAGGGCAAAAAAAGGGGTGATCACTGCATTACACAGTGCAAAGGTCCCACTTGGCATAAGTCTTTCCTGGGGTAAAATGAAAAAAAAAAAACATGACCCAAAGAGACGCTCTGTCTTTATGCTTAAAGTCATCTAATTAGCACAAATTATGCAAATTAACACTTGAATGAAAGGAACGCCTAACTTTGCGACCAATTACCTAAACATAGATTTGTGAATAGTTGCAACTAACTGATTCAAGGGTAAGGAATGCATTTCTGAGGTCATTTTGATACTTAGTGACCATTTTGACCATCAAAATACAAGGTGGCCGCTGGCCTACACCTTTGACCTCAAGGTCACCTCTTCAGACATTTTGCGTAACTTTAGAACCGTTTGAGCAACAGCTATGTGTATATACCAATTAATACTATATGGGGGCGGGAAAATCATTTCTGGTGCATTTCTGATTGTGATTCAAGGTGATTTGAAGGTGAAAGAAAATGTGAATTGTTTTTGAAGTTTTTTAATCATTAGGCATGAAACGTGTGATTCACTTGGAGTGGCTAATTTGAGGGTGTGAAATGCTTATGACATTAATATTCACTAACAAGATGGCTTCTAGCACCCACATGAATAATGCATTCCCCAAAAGAGGGGATGCATGCAATGTTTAGTCTCGTCATTCCCCACCGCCGCCGTGTATCTTATTTTCCTTATATTTCATTTCCCTCTTGACCTATTGCGTCCTAATTTGGTACAGATAATCTATGGGTCAGGGAAATTTTTCCCATATAATAATATATAACCTTGATGTCAAATGTCAAGGTCAAATCCTGGTTGCATTTTTCTGCTGATTTATACCTTCTTAGTGGTGCATCGTAGGCCCAAGGTTACTATTAAACGTTACCAGAAAAGTACCTATAGGCTTTCAGTTTGTATGGTTTATTTTAAACCTGAATGGCTTTAAAGGTCTAATTGCATACCTACCTATTGATTACTATGCAAGTCTATGGGGATTGCAATGCTATTTCACATTTCACATTTTCAACGTCTTTTCCAAAACAATTAACCGGATTCACTTCAAACTTGATGGGGATGTACACCGGGTTGGTATCCACCAGTTGTGTTCAAATGGTCATGTTCCAGTAATTTTGAATTTTTGTAATGTTTTGGGGGGGTTAATTTTTGCATTCCCATTGATTACCATGTGAGCCAGTCGGGTCTTCAATGGTAGTTCACATTTTGACCTCTTCAAAAACCATATGCCAGATTCACTTGAAACTTTTGGTACAGATACTCCAAAGATTTTGCGAATTTCTTATATTATTGTGGATGACCTTCTGGTCACAGGTAAAGGTCACAATGCCTTGAAAAATAAAATGGTTTCCCTGGCACATTTTCAAATGGGTATGATTGAAATCCATCAAACTTTGTCATCATTTGCCAGATGAGACTCCCCTAAAATTTGCTCCGAGGTGACCTTGAGGTCAAAGGTGTAGGCCAAACTTTCTGCAGAAGAACAGTGGCCCTATTAGAAGGGTGGCCTTTGGTGACAGGCGCCTGCCCGGAAGATGCATAATGTTTTTCACACGAATAACTCGCTTCTAGTTTGAATATATTAGTCTCTCGTGTTTTTCTACAGGTCTGCATACAACAGATTTCTTAACCCTGAATAAGTCTACAGCTGTAGTCTACGTGCAGCCTGGCCTATTACTGACACGATTTCCCACTTCTGTGCATCCGTAGGACTATGTTTTCTAGCCACGCCATTCATGTGTAACCAGTGCCCACTACCTTCTGTTATTTTTGATGCAGGACCATGCGCAGTTGATATGAGCTATATGTCGCAATCTAAATCATTTTACAATGACAATTTTGATTTCATTATTTTCCAGTGTGTATTAACAGAAAAATAAACCTTGTTACTGATTTGTGTTTAATATGATGCTGTATCACATGTGATATCACAATTGATTTCATCAAGCTTTTCTCTGATTTTTAAACTACAAATCACCCCCTATAGCATATGCAACACCAGAAATAAGTTTTAAGGAAATCATGCATCCCAGGAATTCCATGCCATCATGCTGGCTAGATATGAGTCAAGTGTATATATTCTTTTGCCTTGCACTATGAACAATTTTTATAACCAATGCGATGTCAGAACTGGGTCTCCCGCCCCCAAATGAGTACAAATTGTTGTATGAAACACGTTTCTAGCTTATACATGTCCAAAGTAGTGTACTGTGAGCAGCGAAATTAACATTAGACTTTGGCTACTTTCTCAATTGACATTAACCCTTTCCCCTCAAGCTGGCCAAAAGCAGCTGGTGGTCAAATGTCGTCTGCTTCAGTGTTTTCAACTAATTTCAACAGTTATGAAAAACAATTTGACTGAGAAATGTACATGAGACTTATCAAGATCACATGCCCCAGGTCAACAGCTTTCCTTGGCATGGGTTGGGGAAAGCTGTTGACTCAGTCTTAATTCAAGGGTGAAAGGGTTAAAGAAGTAAAGTATATTACTATTGTGGTGCATGATACCTGAAGAAAAAAAGTATAACAGTCATCTTGGATAGTAAGGGTCAAAATGGCTGCCACTTTTCTCAAAATAATCCCCAAAATGGATTCCTGGACCTAAAGTTAGCTAGTTACGACAATGCACACATTTCCTTTCTGTACGCAAGCTAGTACCTTATGTTCTTCTTTGTCTCAGGTGCTAATTAGCATCATCCATGCTAACTAGAAGACTGTGAGCAATATTAATGACATTCTGCAACTAATTCAATGCCAGAGCTGAGCCCCCCACCCCTGCCCCCAATAGTATTAGGAATGTGGCATAATACACGTTTCTAGCTCATGCATGTCTAAAGTGGCACACGGTGCTTGAGGAAAAGAATATCTTAGTTTAGAAGGTCAAAATGGCCGAAAATTGTCAAAATAACCCCCAAAATAGATTCCTTACCCTCAAATAAGCCAGTTGCGACAACTCACACGCTTCCTTTTGTTCTCTGGTTAACAATTATGTGCTTCTTTTTTCAGCTGCCAATTAGCATAATATATATGTTAATTAGATGAATATAAACATAAAGAAAATATGTCTCTTTGTTTTTTCTTTCATTTTGGACCAAGGAACAACGGTTCCAAGGAAGACATTTGCACAGTTAAATGCAGTGTACACGCCCTTAGCTAGTCTACCAGGCATCCTTGGGATAGCCTGATGTCTCGGGGAATATCTCTTTACGTCCTGACTCTTTTTTTTTATCATCATTATTGCAAAGACTGTTACTGTGGAGTAATTTGTATTTTTTGACAATTTCAGCCGCTCGGGAACTTACCTGTAAAAGCTCCAAATAAAACTGCATACACTACCACCAATGAATATGTAGTAAACAGAAAAATAAGGATGGAAACAACGCCACCTAGCGTCAAGCATATCCCAGCCATCCAGAATCGCACCGTTTCACTCTTGTCGCCAATCCAGCCAAATAAAAGTCTGCTACATACATTAGATATTCCCATAATCGAAACAAGGAAGCTGGCTAAGCCGGCCTCACTTTCATTAACTATCTTTTGCTCCAAGACTCGGTCTGGCGTATATGTATATGGAACATGGTATCCAAAACAGAACATAAGCAGTCCAAAAGTGAAGAGACAGTACACTGGCTTCTTGAAAAGGGAGAGATCAAAAGCTTCTGACATAATCCCCTTACAGTTGTAAAAGCAGGCTGCACAGCAACCTCGATTTTCATTTATATTTGTACCATGGATTTCTTTATAATCTTCCCTAGGTCTGGTATCGTTCTCTTCTCCGCGAAGTGTAATTGCCTCCTCGTCTTCCATTTGTTGCGGGAGCGGTCGGAAGAGCGCGCCACAAAACACGCCTATTAGCATGAACCCACCCTCGATGACAAGGGTCCATCTCCAGTTGACCGTTTCTAGAAGTTTTTGAGTCACAAAGCCGAATGCAAGCGTTCCTACTCCAGATCCAGAGACAGCCAATCCTGTAGCCATTGCACGGCGCCGGTCAAAATAATGCTGCACTGCTACCATTGACGTCAAATACATAAGTCCGTTGCCAATTCCTGCATATTACAAAATCATCGATAACCCGAAAGGTAATATTTGACAGAAGCAAATAAATCTGCGCTGACTCAGTTCAGTCATCATATGCTGCATGCAATTTTGTAAATAACAGAGACTGAATAAACAAAGGCAGTCTTCAGCGGAAATCTTGAAAATGAATTCGTCGTTGCTGTGAAATGAAGTTGTATGTTAATCTCGATTTTGAATATTTTGGGTCCATATATAGCCTGTCAAGTGGAGTTCATGCTTCAGTTTTGGTTGATAAAAGCGTGTTCAGTTCATTAAAAAAATTGCAGAACCCCATGTTTACTGTACAATTTCTAAGCACTTTGTGACAAAAGTTACAAATGATCGTACAATACAGATTCGAAAAATGAACCCCGCATATTTTGCATCAGCAAATATGCCCTTTTGATATTATGAAAACACCGTCAATTTTTAACTGCCGATGGACAAGAATTTGAGAATTGTAACAAGTGTGTAAAATATGACAGTACCAGAAGTTTCAAATGGACTGACACCGGGATCTTATGTGTTTACATACACGCAGGTTTGGGAAGATAAGACGCCTTTGGATACTGACACCAATTGGACACAAATTATTTCCTGTTCCCCACCAATAAGTAAAAATATTTGATGAATTAGCAACTTTCCTTGGGGAATTTAATTTGGGACAAAAGGCGAAAAATTAAGGAGTATTACGGATCGAGCAAAGGATGTTGTTGTTGGATTCAAGTAGGTAATTATGAACAATAGTTTAAACCGGTAGTCGATTTCTAAATTCTAACCCAGCATGGGTAGGATTGGAATTTTGCCCAAAATGGTTTTACCGGCAACAAATAGTATTCACAAATGAATCAGTAAATTAGTTGGCCAATCCAAAAATACGTACAATGTTACTACATTTCTCTATTATATATATATATATATATATATATATATATATATATATATATATATATATATATATATATATATATATATATATATATATATATATATATATATATATATATATATATATATTATTTATTTATATTTATGTGTGTGTATGTGTGTGAGACCATCGACTATCAACCTTCTACAGACAAATTCTATAGTAAAAAGGTTCTAATTTCTAGGACGAAGCTAAGCATTTTTTTTAAATCATGACATAAGACTGCATGACAGACATATAGATGGCTGAGACAAGCTTCCAAGCTTTATCAGTTGACCTGAAGGGAATTTGCAAGACTGTATGGTTATTTAAATTGTTTTACTAATTTCTCTTCTGTGTCCGTCATTGAACGCTTCGTGCTCTCCACATGTTTACCACAAGTTTGTTTTTATATTCACCACGGCACTCGTCCATCCCTATTGGTTAAACATTGATCATGTTTGTGTATATAACTCCTGTCTGCCTGTACATGTGTATTTGGATCTGGAGAACCTTAAAAGTGACCAGCTGACCAGGCCTTTTTACACACACCCCCCATTTTATTTTATGCCCACCATGAGGGATCATCATTAAAACTTAAAACAATTAGTCACAGACACAGAAAAAAAAAAAAAGAAAAAGAAGCTTACGCATATTCCTGCCATTAACCTTTGAAAAGAAGTAGGGGTATTTTTTGCTTACATAGGGGAAATTTTAATAACTGAAAACTGAATTTGTAGAAATTGTTTTTCGTGAAGAAGATTGTCCAAAATAGAGAAAATTTCTGTTGAAAGGTCGAGAAGTAAGGAAAATTGGGATCATTTCGCAAATGTAAGACACCAGACAGGTAAGAAAGCACCAACCATTCCAGACTCACCTGTCAAAACGCCATAGGTAAAGTACAGTGGATATATAGTGTCGACCAGAGCACTGGTGACAAACCCAACAGCACTGAGAATGGAGCCACAGATAGCAACTGCTCTCCAGCCAAATCTTTTGATGAGAGGACTGGCTATTATACCTGTACAACAGTTTACATGAAAACATGTGTTGATTCAAACAATCAACCTAAAACCTTTGAAAATGATAACGAAGAGCAAAAAGTTCTCTCCATCCATCAATGGCTGTGTCAGTAATTTATTTTATACACAGAGCATTACATTGGAGCCGTATTGAAACCTATTCCTAGTATATAATGCCGGAATTTATATGATAGATTTGCTCCATTACACATTGTGCAATGTAGTTTTGTACAAGGAAACACAACTTATGCGTCATAGCAACCAGTTCTCCTTCCTTGATGGTGTCAGTTAAAACGTGTTGTCTGTGTGGCATTTATTCTTGGGGCAAAAGGCTTTAAATATCAAAACAAAACAGAACATATATAAATAGTATTCATATAGACAAATGGGTGGATGGATGGATAGATAGACAGACAGCCAGACAGACAGACAGCTACAGACAGACAGGCAGACAGATAGATAGATAGATAGATAGATAGATAGATAGATAGATAGATAGATAGATAGATAGATAGATAGATAGATAGATAGATAGATAGATAGATAGATAGATAGATAGATAGACAGATGGACGGATAGATAAAATTTTTGGTATTTGCTGTCCAAATTCCCAATAAATATGTACAAATAATTGAAATTGTTACAGTAACACAGACCTAGCGTTTTCAACATTGAAGTGATTAAAAATGAACCGAATGACCTCCAAAAGAAAAGTGAAAGCTTCAAATGCTAAAAGTTTAAAAGAAGAAAGTGCCACAATCTGGCATACTATCCATGGTGGTTGCAATTTGAACCTATTCATGAGTGATGTCAGATAGGGGTAAAGAAGGGGAATAGAATAATCTTAGAACACCAGATGGCATCGCAGGTCAAGAGTGACCGAGCCTGCATGGCAAGAATTGCAAGATGATCTATTTTGACCAACAGGTTGCCTATACTGGTTCAGTTTTGTGGACTTTAACCCACGAAACGCAGATTTGAATGTTCAGGTAACTCCATTTTTCTGATAGTTAACAACGTGTCGTTTTGTTCATGTTCAGCAAGTGATTAATTCATCAGATGTATTGATATATTGTCATATTTTACAATTTGAGAAACCAATGAGTAAATATCAGAGACAAAAGGTTTAAGAACTTTTAGCATCTAATCTGGTAGCCAACTCATTAGCATGGGAAGAGCCACGGAACTCCCTGTCTGAAGCCTGTTTTCCCTGTTCAGCAAATTTTGAAAAAGATATGTAGTTGGGGACTCGTTTATGTTTTTTCTTTGCTGAGGAGTGTATGTGACCATCCTATTAGCGAGTTCCTCCTCCTCCTCCTCCTCCTCCTCCTCCTCCTCCTCCTCCTCCTCCTCCTCCTCCTCCTCCTCTTTCTTCTTCTTCTTCTTCTTCTTCTTCTTCTTCTTCTTCTTCTTCTTCTCTTTTCTGCTTTTTAAATAATGTACTCTATCGGTGTCGGATTATATATCAGGGACCCCAAGTTGCTTTTATGTCCAAAGGAAGTGAAGTGAAACGAAACCGATAACGTGAAATTTGATTTTCATGTGGAATTCTATTACAATCACAAAAGTGCACGTATAGCTAAAGGTTCGATGAATTATCTTCCAGTTTCTAACTTTAGTGAGTTATCGAATGAAAACAAAACATGAAACCAAGTATTTCGTAAGTCCTAATGTTTGTGTCGTATTTTTCTTCATAAAGCAACATGTTTTAAGTGATGCATTGTGACCGCCATGTCACTTTGTAGCTCGCCTTTACAGGCACACTTGAGATACTATGGTAAATTCAACTATCAACCATAATGTCTAACTTAAAGTTTATTAGCATAGTTTTCGAAAATAAAGAGTAAGACACTGATATGTATATATATATATATATATATATATAACAGAAAAGGGGAGAGAGAGAGATGGAGAGAGAGAGGGAGATGGAGAGAGAGAGGGAGGGGGAGAGAGAGAGAGAGAGAGAGAGAGAGAGAGAGAGAGAAAGAGAGAGAGAGAGAGAGAGAGGCTGGTGGTAGGTCATTGTGTACAACTCATGAAAACAATTGGGCAACATAGCTTGGGTTATTTACTTTCCTACACTCGCAAAGTGGAACTTTCCCTTTGATGTATGTGGTTTCCCTTTGATGCATGTGATTTGATTTTATTTTAATTTTCATATAACACCAAGCTAATATGATCTGTCCAAAGTTATTGAAGCACAGTAATATATGAATTACAACTTTTTAATTAAGAAGAAGAAGAAGAAGAAGAAGATGAGAAGAAGAAGAAGAAGAAGAAGAAGAAGAAGAAGAAGAAGAAGAAGAAGAAGAAGAAGAAGAAGAAGAAGAAGAAGAAGAAGAAGAAGAAGCCACACTCTCAGCCGCGTTTTCATTTAATAGTCAAACAAAATGTCTGGACATTTGGCGCTCTTTTAAAAAACCCTCAACGTCGAAACATTTCTACACACAAGTCTTGAAATTGCCTTGCTGTTAAAATTCAAGCTTGTAAAGTACTAGATCGCACAGTATATAAGAAAAACTATTCAGTTAACAAATTGTTCTTTTTACGAGCTTGATTATTTAAACTGTATTTAAACCTACCTGTGAAATAGAGTAAAGCAGGCTGAATACTGCCTATCCACGCTGTGTCAGCCTTACTGCTTTTGAATACATCTAGCAGGACCACATAGAGGACACCAAAGGTGTACGTTACTCCTATTGTAAGTGCTTGCATAACAAACGATCCAAGCACTACCATCCAACCCCAGCCTCCGTCTGGAGCCACGTGATTTAGAGGTGCGCCCCCTGGTGCCATTTTCTTGACTTCTATTGTTTGCAGAGACTCTGAAACAAAAAATAATGCACGTGGTGGTAATAGGCAATACACTAGACATAAAAGTTATGACCTTACAAAAAGTCTGCCATAAGAGATGCAAACAAGGGTAACGGGGAACATGTCAATCTGTGGGTCTCTGTGGATGTGGAAATCGATACATGTGCATCTGCAGATATACCGGATGTGTTCATTTGATTTATATAACCTTTTATTAACTTCAGGCTTTCCGTCATGAACGGACGTGTGACGTTTAAGTAAGAGCAAGACGTCAGCTCAGTCAAACGCACAAGAGCCAAACTGAGATACTAACCAGCCGATGGCTTTGGTGTACCACAACAACACATCCTAAGTAAAAGGGGGTGGGGGTGGGGGGAGGGTTCAGTGCGCTGGTACAGGTAATAATTTTTCTAGAGTACGCAGTACGGAAAATAAAAATCTGTCAAAATTTTGGATAGTACGAAGTACGTAAAATAAGAGGGTTTCCAGTACGCCAGTACGGTAAATTAAAAAGCCCCAGTACGCCAGTACGGGAAATTCACGAATTCGCATAGTCCGTAGCGCCATCTGGGTGGCGAGTTGGTACTACCCGAGATCTCGTGAGAGTCAGAGGTCGGAGGTGTAAACAAGAATCAGCTGTGCGTGTTTATATAGTGAGAGTAGCCTAAGTACGCAACAAGAAGCAAGGATTTATGTTGTTTTTTAAGCATGGGTTATCATTATTGTGCTGTTTGGGGCTGTAGCCACGAACGTGGTATACGTGGACAATGTACAGTTTTTCTCAGGTTCCCAAACGAAGGACCATGGCGATCTACAGATATACAGAAGCTGTACATGGACTCACTGAGAGCAAAAATTTATTATGACATCACCAGAAACTCTTAAATTAATAAACATTAAGTATTTATGTATATCATAGCCCATATAAACATGCAGAAATTGTATGAGAAATGAAATACTTATACTGGCCCTGCAGATGGACTCATTGAGAGCATAAATGTATTGTTACATCACCAGAAGCTCTTAAATTATTTATGTAATGGGACACATGAAGTATTCATGCATGTCATAGTCTATATTAACATGCAGAAATTGTGAGAGAAATCAAATATACAGAAGCTGTACATGGACTCACTGAGAGCAGAAATTTATTATGACATCACCAGAAACTCTCAAATTGAAAAACATGAAATATTTATGTATATTATAGCCTATATAAACATGCAGAAATTGTGTGAGAAATGAAATACTTATACTGGACCTGCAGATGGACTCATTGTGTGTACATTAACCATCTATATTTGATACAGGCACTGGAAATCAACATTTTTGTTCTTTTGCACAGTGGACAATGGTTGGCATCTCTGTATGCATAAGAGGTATCCTGATCTCTCTCTCCTTATATGGTCATGTATATATATATATATATATATATATATATATATATATATATATATATATATATATATATATATATATATATATATATATATATACTACACAATTAAGTGGGACCTCATTAATCCAAATGTTCATGTTCTGAACACACGTCCTTGGGAACAGATTTGGTCATTCCAAGCAATAATAATTCAGTTACCCAAATGCCTCACTTACTGGAACAGTTCACTGGGGAACCAAATATATAAGTTTAAATTAATGAGGTTCCACTGTAGAACTTGATTGCATTCTCCAGGAAATGGATTTAACAAGTAATAATGAACAAAACAGGATATTCTACAAATATAAATTTATTAAATACAGTTGCATCACAGAAATAAATAAATTGTCATACCTTTCACAAATGACCACAAGAAATGCATGCAATTCTTTGGTTCTGGGAGCCTGAGTTTGACAAAGTCACCCTAAGAACATGTATACTGCATTGAAATTGTGAACTGCTTAGTAATAAACAAGATCGCATTTAAATATATATCAAATGTGGAAACTGTAAACATCACACCACAGTTTCATGGCCACCATTGTGCCCACTATCTATGTGATAGATAGTATTCTAAATAACTACATCACAGACAAATCACTTTTCATAAATCTCAAGACCTGAAAAGTGAACCATTTACAATGCATGACTTATTACAAATGTGTATGAAGGAGTTTATGAAAGTTGTCAAGTGACAAAATATGCTGCCTAAGTTTGAATAAGACTAAGTAAATACCTACAAAATAAAATTATAAATGTTTTCCTATCATCATAAACACATACTAATATATCATACTACAAAATTTGTATTAAAAAGTGTAAAACATACATCTTTGTATACATTCAATGTACATGTAAAGTAGGTTTAAATATAGGGCAAAAAGCCCATGTTGACACGCTTATGTTCTCCGCCATAGTGTTTACACCTCCGAGGTCCATCTCTCGCGAGATCTCGCTTAGTACCTCAACCTTGCCCAGACAGCGCTGCGGACTATGCGAACGAGTGAATTCCTTTCCCACCCTCCTTAATATTCAGTTGTTTTCTTTCATGGAGAATAGATACAAACAAGCTTTAAAGTAAGATATAGCAGATAATGAACAACAACTCAGAGAGAGAGAGAGAGAGAGAGAGAGAGAGAGAGAGAGGGAGAGAGAGAGAGAGAGAGAGAGAGAGAGAGAGAGAGAGAGAGAGAGAGAGAGAGAGAGAGCAACATGAGTAGAATAATATGTGCCTTGCTTGAAAGTTTTGTAGTATTGTAAACATGTTTATTTAACCCTAATTGCCCTATAGTCATATCAAACTAATCGAGGGGTTCTCCAGATATGCAGTGGACGCGCATAATATATGTACATCACCAGAAAAAAAGATTTGCTTGGAGCAAATCTGTGTGAGCCTTGAAAACTTGCATAAAGTTCAAATTTGTCTGTTGTTTGTTGGATGCGCCTTTAGCACAAACCTATGGATAAAATTTGGAATGGCACCTCTACCAATGTAGCTTTAGAAATATTCAACGTTTAAATTTTCAAGTACCCCTCATTAGCATAAAAAATATTCAAAAATGTTTGTGGTTAATAGATGCGACTACAGCACAAAATTTGAATTGAAGTTAGAATGACACCTTTCCTGATGAGCATAAATTAAAATTTTATATTTTTTTTGGTGTGGTTCCTGGGATCTGTCTGTGTGCTAATAAAAGAAAGTTGTTACCTAGTATATTGAAATTGAAATGGGAAAAGCTACATGAGAGAAAACAATATTTAAGAGACAAACTAACAAAATAAGGCCCCTTTAAAATCTGCAAGCAAAAAGAAAATATCAGACAGTAAGAACAGTAAGAAAGAATTCTTGATAAAACAGTAGGTCAAGTGTAAGCACACAAATTAGATTTTGCCATGCAGTGAGAAACTGAAGCTAATTGTGGTGCTTTCCAATTGCAAACTTTGATTCATTTATGGATCACTGTTGACACTACAGCATGGACAAATGAAAATATGGCCACCACGTAGTAGCATAAAAGGGGTTATGTCTGACACGTCAGTGTAAACAATAAATCCTGGTAATGTACATATACATGTAATTTACTGCTGATGACAGATCATGGCCTGTTGTGTGTCTGATCTATCACAAATATTTACAAGTCTGCTATTGTTGCTCCTAATTTGCATTATTTCAACTTCACTGACACGGCCGCACACTGTTCTAGGATTCTTCCTTAAGTGGCATCCTGAGAGCTCAGCTCTGGACAAAATTGGTTAATGGACAAACTTAGGATGTGAAGTCTGAATATCACATTTAGACATAATAGATTTGAAGCTAAATTAATTTTTTCAAGCCCCCATATCAGACTGAATCCAAATTTTAACTTCTGTTTATAGTTCCCTGATGCCCCTACAGCACAACCCTATGAATTTAAGTTTAAACTAGAAAAGAAGATTTGCTCCAAAGCAAATCTGTCTGTGTGCCTTCAAAACTTGTAAATATTAAATGCTACAACTTTTGTCCTTTGGTACTTCACATTACTTTAACCTTATGGCTGGATGCAAATTTCAAAGTCCAAATGACCTCGACCTTTGACCTTAACAGGTCACATGTAAATTGCAAAGTGTTACAATACCCACAATTTAAGCCCAACACGAACCAAATTAGATGAAAATTGACCTACTTAGGGCAAAGTGAAGCTTTCAAAGGGCCAAATAACCTTGACCTTTGGCCTTTTGAGGTTACACGTTCTTATAAAAATGTGCAGTGTTGCAATATCTACAATTTGAATCCAACATGATTAGAATTGGATGGAAATTGGCCAAGTTACGACTGGATGAAACTTTCAAAGGTCCAAATGACCTTGACCTTTGACCTTTAGAGGTCACATTAAAATTTTTTAAAATGTGCAGTGTTACAATAGCTACAGTTTGAGCCCAACATGATCAAAATTGGATAAAAATTGACCAAAGTTATGGCTAGAAGAAAGCCACCATCAAAAGTGGTTTGACCTTGAGATGACCTCTATCGAAGTGAACCTTGACCTCAAAAATGACATTTTGGCTTAAATTGACCTTTGACCCGTGGTGAAGACACAACAGGCATTTGATATGACGCCTTTAACAAATATTCAGGAGCTGTGTTGCTAGCTTGTGGTTCAAGTTCATGTGCTATCTCGTATATACGACTTACAAGCGCGTACGTTTGACCAACTATTTTGTACGTACGAGTTACTGTCTCGTACGTGTGACTTACTATCTCGTGCACATGACCTCTTGTAGGTACTATCTTGTAGGTACGACATATATCTGGTACGTACGACTTTGTATCCAGTACGTATAAGTTGCTATCTCGTTGTTAAAACTTGCTGTCTAGTACCTTACAACATATTATCCTGCACCTGTCTAGTACCTACAACATATTATCCTGGATATATTTTTTTCTTCTTGGCGCTATTACGCTTCCGTATCAGTCCACCTTCAGTATATAGGTTTGTGTTACAGGCGCTTACAAGGAAACTTAAACGAAAGTTGTAATGTTTAAATTTATGCTATTCATGCATACTTCTGAACTTTAAATGCTGAAAATCTTAAAAAGTATTCTGGATAAAGGTGTTAATTTAACTTCAAAGAAGTGCCTTCGGCTGTGCCCAAGTAACACATTTAACTGGCGTCAAAGGAGGTAATTGTGTAAAAGGGGAAAGAGCATCCATTTGAAACATGTTTCAACAAATGTCCAAAGCCAGAGTCCCGACCCTAAATAATTTTTATGAAACATAAAATTTAAAAAAAAAAAAAAAGCTTAAAGCAGCCTTTCCCTGGCAAAAATTGATCGACCCCAGCTGAAAGATTTTGGCCCTTCTTGGAAGGACGGTGCGGGTTTTCAGCATTGAAACCGTGCACTGAGTTGTGCACTCAAGTGTGAATTTCAAAGGTCCTTTATTCCGTTTGCTGAAAGCCCGGATCGTATCCAGAAGCTTCGAGATTTTATCAAGCTAGTGGCCGTCGTGTGCCGTTATTTTGCAGTAAAGTCAACTCAAACATAGTATTTTATTTCAACTTGTCTGGAGTGAAGGGTGAACTTAGGCCAGGGAAACTATAAAGCTGCATAGCCACGGTTATTCGGTGAAACAGCATAGCCATAACCCCGGTTAAATTTTATAGAGAAAGCGACCGTCATGTGCCGTTATTTTGCAGTACAGTCAACTCAAACACAGCATTTTATTTCAACTTGCCTGGAAGGTTAACATGGGCCAGGTGAAACAACATAGCTGCATTATCACGCTGTTTGGTGAAACAGCATAGCCCTGTTAATCGGTGATCGTTATGATAATATTTTGCTAGTTTCCAAGTGTCCGTTCCCCGAGTTACCGGGGCAAACGGTTGTAAAGCACTTTTATCATCGTACGTTACAAATCAAAATGCAAATGCGACACGATACTTCGAGCCCCCGAATCATGCATCATTTTTAACATGGCACAATGCATTGTGGGGCAGTTGCAGTTGATTTGGATATCAAAGTGAATAGTGTTACTGCATATATCATATCATTATTGACGCTCTAAAATATTAGCAAAATAGATAATTTTGGCTTTGTATGTTATAACCCCTCAAGATGGTCCAAATACTACTATGCTTAGTAACAAACCATTGTGTGCGAAATCCACAAGATTATAAAGGGCAGACAAGTTTGTGGGTTAGTCCAGATTCGAAATTTTGAAGAGGTAGTATCCAAAATATGTGTGTAATTAGTGTTAACGGACCGTTAATGTGTCGAATGAATGTAAGGTAAAATATGAAATGGGACATTCCCAGTGTGATCATAATCTAAAAATAATAAATACAACGGCTTGAAATTATCAGTTGTTGGCGGCGGCGGGCCCCAGACTTGGGATATTCTATCGGGCACTGAAGTCACCCCCAGGCTATGGATTAATAGCAGCCCTAGTCTGACCTGCAAAACCCCCTGTTGAGTGAAAAATGGAGCTTAGGGGAGGAGGTTTGCCCGATAGTGGATGCAGGTCCGAAAGTACCGGCGGGTTTTAATATAAGTGGGTAATTATCGGTTTGTGCCATAGGCGCATCCACTGAAATGATAATGAAAGTGGAATTTTAATTTATGATTAGGCACACATAAAATATTAAATGATTGACCATTTCAAAACTGTTGCAGCTGAAGGGACCAATGGAATTTCATTTGAATGTGTTCAAAGTACATGTGATATTCGTTGAACAAATATTTTTCCATCTTAAATTTTGCCATTTGTCAAGGCACAGAGACATAATTGCTGTCAGGCAAATCTTCTTTTCCATGGTCTGAAGTGCAGCCCTAATTTTATAATCTGGTCATATCTAATCAAATGTGTCTCTACAAAGAATAGGACCAGGTACCTGCGTCTACCATCTCAATATCTGGCCAAACAAAATACAAATCAACTCTACAAATTAAGACATAACAAACGAAACTACAAATATGGGTGGGTTTCTTGGGGGGGGGGGGGCTGGTTGTTACTTGTATGTTTGGTATACATATACATATATTACACCAATAGAAAAACAGTCCGAAAGTAGGTAAGGAGGACACATACATAAAAATATCACAAAATGTAAACAAATCTTTTTCATCTTTATTGTGTCAGACGAGTTAAAGTACATTGTCGACATGTTAGTGCTTCTCTTATTTCACGTGTCGATCACGTGGCATGTATGAAATGATCAGATCTATCCATGAGCGCGAGACGTAGCAAGAACTACCAGATACAAGTTGTTTGATTCCTCTTCCATGTTAATCCTGGATGAACTCTATCTATCTATCTATCTATCTATCTATCTATCTATC
>OZ026627.1:41422114-41503403 GCA_964020975.1 Hermodice carunculata
AATATGAAATGGGACTTTCCCAGTGTGATCATAATCTAAAAATAATAAATACAATGGCTTGAAATTATCAGTTGTTGGCGACAGCGGGCCCCAGAATTGGGATATTCTATCGGGCACTGAAGTCACCCCCAGGCTATGAATTAATAGCAGCCGTAGTCTGACCTGCAAAACCCCCTGTTGAGTGAAAAATGGAGCTTAGGGGAGGAGGTTGCCCGATAGTGGATGCAGGTCCGAAAGTACCAGCGGGTTTTGATATAAGTGGTAATTATCGGTTTGTGCCATAGGCGCATCCACTGAAATGATAATGAAAGTGGAATTTTAATTTATGATTAGGCACACATAAAAATATTAAATGATTGACCATTTCAAAACTGTTGCAGCTGAAGGGACCAATGGAATTTCATTTGAATGTGTTCAAAGTACATGTGATATTCGTTAAACAAATATTTTTCCATCTTAAATTTTGCCATTTGTCAAGGCACAGAGACATAATTGCTGTCAGGCAAATCTTCTTTTCCATGGTCTGAAGTGCAGCCCTAATTTTATAATCTGGTCATATCTAATCAAATGTGTCTCTACAAAGAATAGGACCAGGTACCTGCGTCTACCATCTCAATATCTGGCCAAACAAAATACAAATCAACACTACAAATTAAGACATAACAAACGAAACTACAAATATGGGTGGGTTTCTTGGGAGGGGGGGGGCTGGTTGTTACTTGTATGTTTGGTATACATATACATATATTACACCAATAGAAAAACAGTCCGAAAGTAGGTAAGGAGGACACACACATAAAAATATCACAAAATGTAAACAAATCTTTTTCATCTTTATTGTGTCAGACGAGTTAAAGTACATTGTCGACAAGTTAATGCTTCTCTTATTTCACGTGTCGATCACGTGGCATGTATGAAATTATCAGATCTATCCATGAGCGCGAGACGTAGCAAGAACTACCAGATACAAGTTGTTTGATTCCTCTTCCATGTTAATCCTGGATGAAGTCTATCTATCTATCTATCTATCTATCTATCTATCTATCTATCTATCTATCTATCTATCTATCTATCTATCTATCTATCTATCTATCTATCTATCTATCTATCTATCTATCTATCTATCTATCTATTTGTCTGTCTGTCTATCCGTCTGTCTGTCCGTCTGTATGTCAGTTTATCTAAAATATTATTCATATTAAAATCACCAAAGGGACTGAAACTGTGAAAGAGTGGCCTCAATAAGAAATATAACTTACCAAGGATAACCACATAAATAAAAAACGGAATGTAAATTGGTAGTGTTTATACAGAAATGATCTCACTTCAGAGGTGGTCTTAATTGGAAATTCGGAGATATATGGATACACACACACACACACACACACACAAACACACATATATACAAATACACACACATACATACATACATACATACATACATTCATACATACATACATACATACATACATACATACATACATACTTATCAGAAGCCTGTGAAGGCAAAAGCTGAAAAAAAAATCCTACCCAGTGTGAGCATTTACCGCGTTATCATTTATTCACAGCCAGCGACATGCCCATTTGAATCCTTTCTATGATTCCCGATTCAGATTTATAATATAAATCTCCCATTCAAGTTTCACCAGTGCTGTTCCAGAAAAACGTAGTCTGACGCCCAAGCGAGCTTTTTTGTCTACGAACTAGTACTGCATTGCACTGAAATTCCCACTTTCTGATTCTATTCCCACCATTTCCTTGCAAATAGGAACTTTACACAGGCCGTAATCATTCAGTTACCACAATATCAAAAACATGTATAGTTTATTATGTTACAGAATTGTTTATAAAATGTTCGATCAGGAAATACATACGTCACATAGATAATTTAGCCAGGACCCAGTTAAAAAGGGTAAAAAAAACAAGTTGTTCCACTATTTCCTTTAACAAAAGAACAAAGTAGTTGTGAATAAAACTCCTTGTTTCTGACTGAAGCATTGCTGGGATACTGATGTATATCTCAGTTTTCTGAAGCACTGGATCCCCAATTTTGAAGCATTGTCCCCGACAAAACTTGGCAAGAGAATGATACCAGTTAACGGCGTGGTATACACTGTTTCAGCACTTTACAAGGAAAACATAAATTTGCTCCAAACCTGTCCTTACATACACTAGACATTCTATTTGGTTTAAACGTATTTCATTTTTTTCAACAATGTACAAATACTATACTCTCATCGGCAATTAACAATTGGGAAGAGGGCTTAGCCCTATATAAGTCCCTCTCGTGGAAGAACAGACAACAATTAAACAGGACACCAACAGACACACAATCGCTGCACAGTGAGGCAGGGCCCACTGACTTGCCTCGATACAAAAGTGAGAAGACATCACAGTTGGACAGGGACAGATAGGGGGCTCAATATGTTCAATTAATAATTTTGTTTATTAGGTACGTAATTCAGATAAACCTGACTTTCTATTCAAGATCATATGAACTATATATTCTCTAAAAGTATGCATTTGGATTAAGATATTAAAAATAATGAAATCTTTGTAACTGCTAAGAAATTGAATTCCGATTGCATGAATAAAAAACTGACTTACCTGTTATTGCGGAGAAGAAAATGAAAAATAAAAAAACACCAAAAATAGGAAACATTATTTTCTTATGTGGAATGAATGAGTACCGTTCTAGCAGCAAAATCGTATTTCATATTTTGGATAAAGGATTTACTTCAAAATTTACAAGATGTGTAAATTCAAGTTAACATTTTATTTTTAAATGCAAACTTTAAAAATGTAAGAGTAAAAACATGCAGGTATTTTATACGGGGGGGGGGGGCAAAGATCGTACTCAAAATTATATTAACAGTGCGCACAACACGTAACATTGCCTAACCATTTTTATTTATTAACTCTGGTATATGGGCCAGTAAAAGTTAATGATGTAGGCTAAGCATTTTCTTTGAAATTGATAGACGTGCGCCGGAGCACTTTTGTGAGGTAAAGAAATACTCGTTTGTGACAGTATCCGAAATTCGGCTATTCCGATATTATGCGAAAATACAAACCACAAAAGCTGATAGTATCAGCCGGATACTATACTTATAAAAAACAGAAAACATGATTTTTTTTTTTTTGTAGATGAACTTGAAGTCTTCGCAGAAAGCGGCTCTCGTTTCATAGATGTCATGAAAAATTACTACCTTACATCTAGTCGCTAGCGTGTTCTGAAAGACAGTATATATGATCTTTGACCCTAATTTGACATCTAACTTAAGCTTACTCATACAATGTGGACGCGTGATCCTGAAATAGACACGTTCGCCTTGAATGACCCCGCTTGCATCAAAAGGTTTCACTGTGGTCTCTCAATACGTTTTCTTTTCTCCTGTGATATCAGTATAATAAGCGTTAATTGCCTTAATTTGGAGCATATCAAAACTTAATAGTGATCACACAGGTGTTCGCTGAGGCACGATTTTGGCCTTGAAACGCTCTGGCAATTGCTAGGATGTTAGGTAATTTTTTTATTCCACAATAAAGGGCAGGCGTTGTGGGAGTGCCCGGCATACAAAACTGAAAACCCCAATCACACGGTTTTCAATGACACTTCACATGAAAATAAAATGGATGATCACTGTTGACGTAAAATACCTCTCCCTTCCCATTTAAAGGAAAGAATGTAGAGCCTAACATGGTAAGAACAAAATGACTCCGGCATCTTGGACTAACAACAAATTTTGTGTCAACATTGTATTTCTGGCAGGTGATCATTGGCCAAAGAAGACACCCCACACCACAGAAATCTCAAGGTGTGTGAGTTCCCCTTCGCCCTCTCCCTCGTCTTGGGTAATCCTTTTATTACATTTTAGAAGAGAGGCCAAACTAATGTATATATATATATATATATATATATATATATATATATATATATATATATATATATATATATATATATATATATATATATATATATATATATATATATATATATATATATATATATATATATATGTATATATATATTCGTAAATAATGAATGTGCTCAAAAATTGCATGTTTTAGTCACTTTTGAAAAAAGAAAAACCCATATTGTTCCAAACAACAGTGTATTTGAGAAATGCGATGATAATTAGGCTGGGGGAGGGAGGGGGTGTCCGGGGACATGTCCCCCATAAATCTTTTCAAAAATAGGTCTTCAAAATGGCATTCCCTGAATTTTGGGAATATTTGACAATGTTCTCCGTCTATGTTCGCATGCAATAAAGAAATTTAATAAAGGATTCTCTGGAAGAAGGTGGAGGTTAGCCTTTAAAGGGGTTCGGAAGAACCCCTCGACTTCCCCGGGGTGGGGCACATACTCAACATCAGGGTGGGTGTGTGCCTCGGACATTTTTATACAATACCCTATCTTAACCCTACACCAGATGTAAAAAGGTACCCTTTCTTAATCCTGTAATGTGTTGAAAGGGGTGCTGCATTGGTGCATCTTGGAGACCAACATTCCAATTTTAAACAAGTTTTAGCATATTCTTACTTCCCACAAAAATCACACACCCCAAAGAACTTACTAATTATATCCTATATCTCCAGCCTATATCCAAGATCAATACATTTGTTTGAAAAATGAATAAGACATACGGTTCACTCAAATAATTGTTACCCCTATCCTAATCCAGCTGTGTACATTTGTTTTCTTTTCTTCTTCTTCTTCTTCTTCTTCTTCTTCTTCTTCTTCTTCTTCTTCTTCTTCTTCTTCTTCTTCTTCTTCTTCTTCTTCTTCTTCTTCTTCTTCTTCTTTTTTGGGGGAGAGGGGCTTTTCTGATCCTGGGAGTAATGAAAACAGGGTCTTTCCGCGGCACATAGCCAATCCTACATGGAAATATCCTCCCCCCCCCCCTCCAACGGGCCTGGTTTTCGATGCCAGCATTGTGGCTCATGTGGTGCGTTGGTGGATACATTTGTACCAAAGCACGAGCTTGCAGTCTTAAATCGGACGAACGTTTCATTAAGATAAATATGACAACAAAATGGCATAAACTTACCTGTAATATTCACAAGCAATATAATTGTTATATCGTCCTCAGTATTTGGTGCAAAGCAACAAAGCAAAACAAACTGTTGACTAAAATGATGAAAATACGGGCATAAAGATTATATGTGTACTGAAGAGGACATCTCTTGGTCTAGGTCATGATTAAACCAGTCCAACAGTGGTCTCCGAGATGACGGTCAGCATCAACAATGGCAGATAACTGATAGCAAACAACCTCCGTTCATGGGTCCAAGTTCTACTCAGTAGCGGGTTAAAACAGTACCATCCTTTAATTCAAATATTGCTCTTTTTTTAAAATCACTGATCAGAGAAAATAGACAAAGGCAACTTAAGAATCTTTTGGAATAAGGTATTTTATATAAAGCACAATGTTCGTGGTTTCTTCGGAGTCAATAAACAAGTAAATAAGTAAGTCAATAAATAAATAAATAAACAAACAAACAAACAAGCAAATAAATAAATAAATAAATAAACAAATGGATAAATAAACAAATAAATAAATAAAATAAATAAATAAATAAATAAATAAGTAAATAAATAAAAGGAGGGAGGTGGGCCGTTGGATTGATGAAAATTAAGTGATAAACTGACCCGAATGACACATAAAAGTAGGCAGATGAGCAGGTAGATTAATAAAAACAAGGTGGAAAACTGAACAAAATGATAAACTTCAGTAACATTTATACGAGCGCAATAATCCAATAGGGTATTAAGGTGAGCGGCTTTCGTCCGGGCATCAGGCAGTAAGCAGCACGCTGCAGAAATCATACTATTACTCGTCGCTAGCAGTGAGTCAGTGAAGCTGACTACTTATGACTGTGTGCCAACACTTTCTAACTTTCGTTGTCTTGTCTTTTTTCTCTCTCTGTTATATATATATATATATATATATATATATATATATATATATAATATGTCAGTCTTTCTTTCTTTCTTTACCGGCATATTTGTCGAACATTTCATTTGAAAACTATTATACACAGAAACTGCAGACTTGACATGATTAAACTTCCATACATTAAGTCTTGGGTTTTTGTACAGAGGTCCTACAGTTATGAAAATTATGCAAATTAGAGCCATTTCAAAATTTAAATCTTGAATATCTCCAAAACTATTGTAGGTATTCTTAACGAACCCGATTCAATTCATATGTGTGTTACACTGCACACTTTTGTAATTTACATGTGAACTCGAAAGGTCAAAGATCAACGTCATTTGGACCTTTGAAATTTTCATCAAGCCACAAATCTGTCAACTTTCATCCAATTTTCACCATGGTGGACCAAATTTGTAAGTATTGCAACATTACATATTTTTGTAATTCACATGTAACCTCTAAAGATCAAAGATCAGGTCATTTAGACCTTTGAAATTTTCATTTAGTCACTACTTGGTCAACTTTCATACAATATTAATCACGCTGGCCAAAAACTGTGGGTATTGAAACACTGCACATTTTTGTAATTTACATGTGACCTCTAAAGGCCAAAACGTCAATGTCATTTTGCCATTTGAAATTTTCTTCGAGCCATAACTCGGTCAATTTGCATCCAATATTAACCATGTTGGACTCAAATTGTAGGCATTGCAACACATCACATTTTTGTAATTTACATGCGACCTCTAAAGGTGAATGGTCAAGGCCATTTGCTCTTTGAAATTTTCATTCAGCTATCAGCTTAATGGAATGTTAAGTACCAAAGGACAAAAGTTGTGATTTAATATTTACAACTTTTGAAGGAGCACGGACAGATCGGCTATAAATTAAGCAAATCTTCTTTTCTAGTTTTTACTTGTATTTGTACTTCATAGTGGGCCATGCATAAACGAGCAGCAAATTTTGTGCAGTTTTATCCAGACGCATCTGGCATGCCGCAGTCACGTGGGGTTGTTTTCGGAAATAAAATATCATCATGGTTAATTGTCAGCTTCCCATGTTGGTTTACACAAATGCCAAGTAATAGAACATAGACAAAGTTGTCGTATTATAAGTATGAGT
Source organism: Hermodice carunculata (assembly GCA_964020975.1). Classification (NCBI taxonomy): domain Eukaryota; kingdom Metazoa; phylum Annelida; class Polychaeta; order Eunicida; family Amphinomidae; genus Hermodice; species Hermodice carunculata. The sequence continues at coordinate 41,429,176 of OZ026627.1, forward strand.
AAACGGGCTGAAAGTATTACTTTAAATTCGATATCTTGATACATCTGCTTGCTTGTGGCAGAAAAGACTTGATGAAAGATGAAGACTTACTTACAATGAAACATTGTAACACAGTCCTGCCAAAGTGATAATACCCAAAGTCCTTCAGGGCAGGCAATGATTTACAACCATGTTCAAGTCAGAAAGCGACTTCGGACCAATGTAGATTTTGGTCATTTATGTAGCCCACAAAACGCCACGGTAAGTTATTTACCAGGGATATTATGTTTATACACATTAGACCTATGTGGCATTCAAGCTGTCCATTCTGACGATGTATTCATAAAAATTCTTTACATTACCTGGTGCAATTAATCATAAGTCAATAATTTATTGATATCAACAATTTATTTATTAACGCCTATAACTTATTTATTGATATCAATTATCCATTTATTGATATCGATATTTCCTTTCTTGATACCAAGAAATCAAATTATTGATATCTCTCTGGCGCCATTTTACTAGTTGTCAGGCATTTCTTGATATCAAAATCAGTTTCTGATCTCAGCAAATCAATTTATTGATATACATAATTTGAATTCTAGAGTAATGAGAATTCTCTCCAATTTCTTGATATTGATATCAAGAAATGAATTCTTGATATCGATGGGGTGTCCTTTTACTATTTATTAGGTATTTCCTGATAGCAAGAAATCTTTTTTAATATCAAGAATTCGATTTCGTGATATCAACAATTCTTCCTATTTCTTGATATCAATAATTCCCATCCATATCTAAATATCAAGAATTCGAATTCTTGGTATCAATAACTTGGTGAATTCTTGATATGAAGAATTTGATTTATTGATATCAATAAATAAAAAATAGTCAAATGTTTCATTGTACACTAGGAAACAGGACTTCTTATTGGCCGGCAGAATTTGGTGCTGAACTTGTGTAAAATTGCGATGACGCTCTAATTCAGAATGCCTGAGATCTGCAAGAACAATAGTATTGTCTACATCCTCTATGTCGCAATGCCTTTTGCCCCACAAATTGATTTCCAAACAAATTTCAGGATATCGTCTTTCTCCCCACCGGACACAGGGTGATCATTTTCATAATTAACGGACCCTTTTACGTGCCAGCAGTTATAAATGAGTGGAGTCCAATAAGCGTATCACTATCAGAGCATTAAGAGACAGCATTCAGTAATTTGTGAAGAGGTTTCTTTAAATCAATAAATGGAATTCTTGACATTAGGAATTCAAGTATATTTATTGAAATCAACGCATGATTTCTTGATATCATAATTCGATTTCTTGATATCTATGGGCACCCTCTTGCTATTTATCCTGTATTTCTTGATATCACGAAATCCATTATTAATATCAAGAAGTCGAATTGATATAAAGAGTTCATTTCTTGATGTTAAAAAGTATTTCTTGATATCAAAAAGTCATTCTTGATACCAAAAAGTTGAATACTAGGGGTCAAAAAGTTGACTTCTTGATATCAAAAAGTCTACTTTTTGATATTAATAATTCGAATTCTTTATATAAAAAAGTACATCTCTTGATATATTGAAGTCAACTTCAATATATGACTTCTCGACATCAAGGATTACAAACTACTTTTTGATATCGAGAATTTAAAGACAAAGTAATACAGAAGGGTCCCTTCACTGTGGAACTATTTTTACGTTTCAAAGTGGCAGAGCAGGGAGAGGATTTGTACGATTGATAAATTCCTCAAAGACTGCCTAAGGTTAACCAACACGACACTACAAACTACATACTCGCTGTCACAACATCTACCAGCTACAATTGACCGTTCCGTGAATCTACATAAATCAGCCTTGACAGCATCAGTGGCCTCAGGTTAAGCTGCCAGATTGTTGGCAGGAAGATTTATTTATAATCCAGCATTCATTATTATTATTATTATTATTATTATTATTAGTAATAGTAGTAGTAGTAGTAGTAGTAGTAGTAGTAGAAGTAGTAGCAAAAATGTCACGTTGCTCCCCAGATTATTCTCTCTGTAACTCTATAGTGGGATTTTTATTTTTGAATTTCTATACCTTCATTGAGTAATGAATGCTCTGGAAATATTCAAGAGAGCAGTCACCAATTCAAACAAGGAGCTATCGACTGCTTGATATCAAGAATTCCACTTTAAGATATCACAAAAGTCTGTATGAATTATTGATATTGGTATCAAGGAGTGACTTCTCGATATCAAATTCTTCATATCAAGAAATACTGAGTAAGTAGCAAAACAGCACCAGATAAACAGCAAAACACTGCCCCATAGATATGAAAAAATGATTTCTTGGTATAAAAAAAATCTAATTATTGATGTCAAAATATCATTTATTGATATCAAAAAATAAAATTTTGATATCAATGACGAGAAAGGATTTCTTGATATCAAGAAATTGATACCAGGAATTCGATATCAATAATGATTGACAAGAGATAATCATAGATATCAAAAAATGAATGCTTGATATCAAAAAAATGAATTATTGGTATCAATAAATCCGGAATAAAAGGTAAAAGGGTACCCCATAGATATCAATAAACTGAATTACTGATATCTATGGGGTGCTGTTTTACCATTTAAAAAAGGCATTTCTTGATATAGAAAAATCAATTGCTGACAATAATTTGAATTCCTTTTATCAATGATTCCTATTTTTTGACATCAACAGTTTGAAATATTGATACCAAAAATCCAATTATTGATATCTAAAAATAATTTCCTTACATGAAGAATTTCCCATTTTTAATATCAATAGTTCAATTTCTCAATATCAAGAAATAAAAGGAATTCTTGATTCCTATAATTTGAATTATTGCCATCAAAGAATGACTTACTGACATCAAGAAATTGACTTGAATTCTTAATATCAGTATTTTGAATTATTGAAAAACTTTTGGTAAATTACACAACCAGGCAGGAAAGTAAAAACACACACACACATACAGTGAACTTTGCTTATTCTTTGGTAATAATTTAATTTCTTCTTTCTCTTTATTATTTTTATCTGTGTTTGAAGTGTTCATTTTTTCCTCCAAAACCCTCACTACCACTTGAAGAAGGGACTGCCTGTCCTAAGCAGTGCATCATAGTCTCTGCATGTGAAACTGAGGTTGTTTCAGCATCAATAGCAGAAATGTACTGCCTACTGCATGTGCCACACTTTGAATATTGCTGATGTTAGAACCTGAGAATCAAAGTTTAAAACCACTTGCCATATCCCACACAAAAGCAGTGTGCTCACACTCTTCTCAAGCAACTCCACCATGTTTATTAATTTATGTTGCCACTTTCGCGGCCTCTGCTGAAGAACCAATTGAGTGAGCGTTAACCTTCCCTGTAACAGTTCACACAACACTATCACATCCTTGACTTGAGACAGGTGTCAACATACCTGTATCGAGTGTTTTAAATCAGTCTCTTTACCTTTAAAATAGAATCTCCATTTTAATTCTATTTTTTCAGTCCTCATTGATGAAGAAAAGTATATGATAAACAACTCAGGTGATTGATCATAATGCTTTCATGTTTTTGTCCAATGTGGGTACTTTTAGTCCACTGAAATAAATATTTTTGCTCTTTTGTCAAAAGTAGGTATTGACCGCTGTAACTATTAGTGCTTTTACTTTGTCCACGGTAGGTACTTCAATCCACTGTAATAATACTTTCACTCTTTTGTCAAAATTAGGTCTAGTCCATTGTACAGTGAAACCTCCATACACCGAACACCCTTGGGACCGAAAGTATACAGAGGTGTTCGGTTAGAGAGGTTTTACTGTAATTAATACTACTTTCCCTCAGCCAAAAGGGGGTACTTTTACTGGATTGTAACCAATGATTTTTGGGGGGTCAAAAGTGGGTATTATCCATAGCAATGAACTCTTTCCAATTTTTGTCAAAAGAGATATGTTTTATCCACTTAAATTAAGGACGCTTTAATGTTCAAGTAAAAATCAGTGCTTTAAATCTTGTATATTTAATAAAATATGCTTTTCACTTTTCTGTTACAAGCATATAATTTTAACCACTGCAATTTATAAAACTTGGACTTTTTGTCAAAATTGCTTCTTTTAATCCACAATGGCTTTGCTTTGGAATCATGATATTGTGCTTTACTCTTGGTGTTACTGTTTCCACATATAGACATATAAACACTTTACAAGTAGACACCTTGTCAATCACAAATAAATTGTATACCTGTACAGAACAAAATCTGATATGCACCTAACTGATAAATCACCTTGCTTCTTCCAAGTATAACTGTCAATGCACATGCATTCAGTCTCAATTAAATCGACTTGAAAGATTCCTTGTTTAAAACAAAACAGGTCACCATATAGGCTAGCTATGTTGAAGCTTCTTCGACCTTTTATAGTTGATCCTAATGTGAATAGCCAATAGTTCCAAAGGCACCCTTATCAGAAAAAGCGAAATGGACAGCCTTGGTAGACTCCACTTTGTAAACAGAAACACAATCAACAGCTTCATATTTTTTTCTTTCTTGTTGTGTCTCCTATATAGCGCTCACTTAATACATTGGTACTACACAAGACCTGATTTCTGTGAGTCACAAAATACCAGACATTCAGATCAGCAGTTGTGCTACTTTGGCCCATATGATCATAAACATAGCGCCCCAATGTACCAGCAGATTCACAACAAAATGTGACAAAATATGTTCCTCTTGCCAAACAAACAAAATGGGTAAAATTAACTCTTTTGGTGCCAAGCACGACTAAAGCTGATCTACTTAAGTTTAACTAGTTTGAATAATCATTAAGGATCCCAGATTAGTATTCCTCGTAAAAACTTTAATATCCCAGATCAACAGCTTTTCTTGGCATGTATTGGACGTGATGAGCCCAATTTAACCCTTTCCCCCTCAAACCGGCCAAAACCGGCTGTTGGTCTAATGTCGTCTGCTTCAGTGTTTTCAACTAATTTCAACAGTTATGAAAAACAATTTGACTGAGAAATGTACATGAGACTTATCAAGATCACATGCCCTAGGTCAACAGCTTTCCTTGGCATGGGTTGGGCACTAAGTGCCCAACCCATGCCAAGGAAAGCTGTTGACTCAGTCTTAATTCAAGGGGGAAAGGGCTAAGTCAAGAAAAGCTGTTGCCTCAGTTCAAAATTTGGCACTGACAGAGTTAAGTACCAAAAAAAAAAAAAAAAAAAAAAACCCACAAAGTCATGTTCTTCAAATATATACTGAATTCAATACAAGGAACCGTCATATATATCTGCAATAAGTATTCCTTATTTGCAAAAATGTTTATGACAGTGCTGGTTTTCCAATAGTATGCCTGCTTCATGGAGGCTTATAGTCACCATTGCATACAGATAAGGTCACAGATTTTGGTTTGCATGCAAATCCCATATGAGATCCGACTCAGCACATGATGAAGTAAAACTGCCAAAGTTAAACTTAGTCACTCACTTTTCTTTTGGTAAGTGAGGTATTCATTTACTAGGAAGTTGCAACTGAGCCAAGCTTTTGCCTTTTGGACTGCCACATGAACATAAGCATATTACCAACACTTAACTCATTCCATACCAGTCCCTGATTTTTCCGCATATTTACCTAGATTTAAGACGACAATTGCAGATTTAAATTCATCATGAAAAGAGCTTTCTTTCAAGTACCAAAATGCCTATAGTCTTAAGTCAGTGCCAGAGCCACTGACCAAGGCCTGTCACCATAGTATGAAGTAAGTTAAAGCAAACCATACCATCCTCATTACCCTATCACAATATGCAATGTATGTGGACACATATGTAAATTAAAATGCAATTAGAGATTGCTGGATCCATGTCCCTTTTGCCTCATTTATAAACCTGCATATCTCAGGTCTCATTTTGGAATGACTGTAATCACCAGGACCCAGATACTTGACCTAGTGACCTACTTTTATGCATGACACACTTGTGTTCAGATACACACATGTGTGAAGTTTCATGATTTTAAGTTGAAGGCCAACAGAATTACAGCCCAGACATGCAGTGTAATGTAGTTTTACATGAATGTATCACTGTGACCCAGATACCTGACCTAGTGTTGTTTCATGACACACCTTTAGGTGAAGAGATGTGTGTGTGTGAAGTTTCATGAAAATAAGTTAAATAATAAAGGAATTACAGCCTGGATACGATTTTACAAGGGTATGTCACAGCGACTCAATATTTGACCTAGTGACCTACTTTGGGTACAGGACACACCCTTATATCCAGATGCACCTGTGCGTACAGTATTATTAATCTGAGTTAAAGGATAACAGAATTACAGCCCAGACATAAAGTCTCATGTAATTTTACATGACTGTATCTCTGTGACTCAGATACATGACCTAGTGACCTAGCTTTGTTTCATGACACACCATTAGGTTAAGATATGTCTGTGTGTGTGAAGTTTCATGAAACTAAGTTAAACAGTAAAGAAATTATAGCCCAGACACAATTTTATAAGGATATTTCAGTGTGACCCAGATACCTGACCTAGTGACTTACTTTTCGTACATGCACCCGTGTGTAAATTTTTATTATTTTAAGTTGAAGGACAAGCAAATTATAGCCCTATCACCAATAGCAGACAGACGGAAAAAGTGATTACAATATGCCCTTCCTCTGGTAGGCGGGGGGGGGGGGGGGGGCGCATAATTAGAAATTATTGTGTATGGCATGTGTCAGTATACCATTTATCAATATGCACAGCAAGTTAAGTCTTATTATTCATAAATGTATTCAATTACAAGAAACTGTCAGGGGGCTGTATTCCAGAAGGACCTAAAAAAACATCAAAAACACTATTGTGGTCATAAAAAGGTACATGCATAAAAAATTACAGGACTGATCAATGACATGTTGGTTTGCACTTCCATGCATCATTGTGCCCTTGCTATACACTTTCTAGAGTTTTAATGTTGCCCTGAACTTAATTTCAAGCATTTTAGTATGGCGGGAAAACAGCCACTACATACACATCTATTATACGTAGACTAGACTCAAATCCACAAAACTGGTTTTAATCCCTTTACAACGACGGGACTTCAAGTTGTTCTTGGACTTGTATCATTTATAGCACATGGCTACATTTCAAGAATAAATCTGGCAAGCATATAATTGTTACAGTACTTCACATGAGGACTGCGACAGTCCTGTGCTTACCTGAGCTTGCATGCAGTGACTCAAGTGACATTGTAACCTTACAATCTAGAGGATTACAGGTCTCCTACTACTGATAACTATGAAACTTTGAAAAGTTGTTAAAATAAGTTAAAAAAAACATGTATGCCACAAAGTAAACAACTACTGTGGCAATTGAATATGCACCATGATTAGGGCAGTACAAAGAAAATGGAACGCATTCAGGAGTGAGCTCTCAGATTCATCTATGATGAACAAAATTCTCCATATGAAGACCATGGCGATCGCGGCATACAAAATAAAGACAAACAAACAACCCTGTTTTCAATTTTATTTAAACACAGCACAGCAATTTTTTATTGTTTGTACCGCAAAAGTCAGCAATGCTAGCTTTGTGCTAGCATAGATGTGAATCCCTGTTGTGTAAAAAATTGCTGTGCTGTGTTTAAATAAAACAGGGTTGTTTGTTTGTCTTTACTTTGCAACCAAGATTGGGGTGACCAATATACATATATATATATCTGTGATCATGAGCAAAGTCATTCAATACACATACACCTCAATGGATAAATCATCATCATAATATTAAAGATAATTATGTTGTATTGCCCATGAGTATAAAAAATAAAAGTATATTAATGATTAGTACAAGTACAAGACACAAATTTCCATGTATCCTTCTAATCCCAGTTCAACTGAATTCAAATTTTACATGTATCCCACTGAGTTTGCTAGTTGAGAGGACTACAGAGCGTTTGCCAGCGGTAGCCGGCGTTAGTCGGCGTTTCACAGCGTTTGCCGGCGTTGAAAGGGTGTCAAACGCTGGCAAACACCGACTAACGCTGGCAAACACCGAGCCCCAAAAGGCTTAATTGGATTTTGGCGTTTGCCTGCATTTGCCAGCGTTAGTCGGCGTTTCACACCGTTTGCCGGCGTTGAAAGGGTGTCAAACGCTGGCAAACGCCGAGCCCCAAAAGGCTTAATTGGATTTTGGCGTTTGCCGGCATTTGCCAGTGTTAGTCGGCGTTTGCCTGCGTTTGTAACGCCGGCAAATGCTGTGTAACGCCGGGAACCGCCCTGAAACGCCGAAACGCACCCACTAACGCTGAAACAAGTCACTAGTGATTGGTAAAACAAATGGAACTTTTGAAGGGGCAGTTACATTACAAAAGTACAAAATACACCTGAACTTGCCAGGAAAATATTGCAGGTTGCACCGAAGAAAGAATCCCATGGCACAGATGAAAAGAAGTAGCAAACCAAAAGAACAAATGGAGTTGCGTTTGGATGGTCACACGAGCGGACTGCATTGTAGTCTTAAATCGGAATCTTTGTTACACTTTATTCTAGGACTATACAGCTACAAATTTACATGAAAGATGGACACCCTTCCAAAATTTATTATGGCCCCTGTTTCATAAACTCTAGGTTGAAAGATAATCCACTTGAGCATTTGCCGGCTACAACTTCAAAATTTCTGTTGATTCAAAGTTAAAACATTGGAGTCTTGTGCAATTTTTGAGCCTAAACTTGAAAAAAAAAATGGCTGTTTTAAATAAATTTCCAATTGTAGAGCTGCATATAGAAGATATTTGCCTTGGGGAAGGTGAATGGAAAGGTTTTCAATTTTTCAAGAGAAACAGATCTCCCTTTAGAAGTACGATGGTTGCATCACAGGCATTCCTCATGCTCAGTTAGTCAAGCATTTGCACTAATAAGAGGTGCGGGGGTGGGGGCATGCTGAGTAGAGAGGGTGAACCTGGAACATCTTTAAGTCCAATGGCCCACATAAGGCCATATGCAATGAAGCATTGTGTACAGTGGTCCCCGTCATAAGGCCATCCCAAACACACTAGTAAAGTGGACTTATAAGAGGGGTGGCCTCTCTTGAGAGGTAAAAATATATTGAAAATGCCATACTTGCTGCATGGAGAAGTGGTCTTTGTAGAAGGGGTAGCCTCTTTTCGGGGGTGGGGGTGGGGGCTTATAAGAGGGGGACCACTGTTTTCATCGGTGCAGTCAATCATTTATGCTAAGAAGATGGGGGTGGGGGTGGACTTGGGACCACTATATCGGAGAGTGGCTCTTGATATGTCCCTGTAGCATGCAGGTAGACTGGTATCACTTATGCTCCTGTAGCGTGTTGGTAGACTGGTCTCGCACATCCCTGTCGCAAGCCAGTGCACTGGTCTCGCACCCCTATAGCATGCAGCTAGGCAGGTCCCACACCCGGAAGTGTGCAGATAGACTGGTCCCCTGTCCCGGCAGCATGCAAGTAGACTTGCATCACTTGCGCCCTATAATGTGCAGATAGACTGGTCTCACTTCAGTCCCTGTAGTGTGCAGATAGACTGGTCTCACTTCAGTCCCTGTAGTGTGCAGATAGACTGGTCTCACTTCAGTCCCTGCATGCTCACTTCAGTCCCTGTAGTGCACAGATAGACTGGTCTCACTTCAGTCCCTGTAGCGCAGGTAGACTGGTCTCATTTCAGTCCCTGTAGCATGCAGATAGACTGCTCTCACATCATTCCCTGTAGTGTGCAGATACACTGGTCTCACTTCAGTCCCTGTAGCGTGCAGATAGACTGGTCTCATTTCAGTCCCTGTAGCGTGCAGATAGACTGGTCTCATTTCAGTCCCTGTAGCATGCAGAGAGACTTGTCTCACTTCAGTCCCTGTGGCGTGCAGATCGACTTGTCTCACTTCATTCCCTGTGGCGTGCAGATCGACTTGCCTCACTTAAGTCCCTGTGGCGTGCAGATAGACAGACTGGTCTCACTTCAGTCCCTGTGGCATGCAGATAGACAGACCGGTCTCACTTCTTGTCGCACCTCACTCCCTGTAGCGTGCAGAGAGACTTGTCTCACTTCAGTCCCTGTACCGTGCAGAGACACTGGTCTCACTTCAGTCCCTGTGGCGTGCAGATTGACTTGCCTCACTTCAGTCCCTGTGGCATGCAGATAGACAGACTGGTCTCACTGATGCCTCCACAACATGTGCCAAGATCCAAATGTTACTATTATGGTCCAGTATAAAGCATCACAACCTGCACAGTTCAACTTCTAGAATGTCCCTCAAGAGTCTGTGCATGCAGGAAGTGTGCTGCATGAAAACCAGACCACCCAGCGTACCAGCATTAGTGGCCTCACCTTGTACTTATTGCAGTATAAAAAAAAAACTCAGGAATATCTGGTCAGGGTTGAAATTCTGGGCCTAGTCAAGGTAATTTTGCATCATTTCTGTCATAAATCCTTCTCCTTTTGATGTAACCTATCCGTTTCTGTTTTATCCATTTTCTGAGGCAAACTCCCTCTCAAGACCCCTATGATGGCATTGGTAAGAGGTATAAATGAACCCAATGCCAGACCAGCTACCAGATCTCTCCATATGTATATTTTGTGCAAGTATGTGTAAATTCCATACGACACATAAAGCAACAGAAGTGTCTGCAAAAGGGAAAGAAAATACAATTATAAAAATTAGTCATACAAACATTATATCTATATGGTAACAAAATTATTCGAACTAGCCCATAATGTCATATACTATGTATGTTTGTATGTATGTATGTATGTATGTATGTATGTATGTATGTATGTATGTATGTATGTATGTATGTATGTATGTATGTATGTATGTATGTAAGTATGTATGTATGTATGTATGTATGTATGTAATAGAAAGACAAGACAACTGTTGACGAAAGTGGATACATGATGTGCCAAAATGTCGGAGCAGTTTCATCCATACCAGGACTCACCAGCGGCTGATTTCTGTTAAACCCCAGAGCAAACATAAATATTTATGTTTACTATTTACAGAGAGTGGGTCTCTGTTCCAACTCTCTGCTCTGTGATTCAACAGAAACTGGATGCTGCGCTAGGTGCATTAGCCTTTTGAAGGGCAGGAAAACATGACCACAGGTATAGATGATGTAATTGCTATGCCATCAACTACATGCTGGCTCTCAGCCTACTGTATAGTAGAGCTGAATTAAATTGTAAAGCCAGTTGTCACAAGTATGGAATATCTAAGTTTAATTGACAGGCCATGTCGACCAGGACAGGGCCAAACAAGCATGTTTGTCTCTCTATACCCTTGGGAAGGAAGTATCTCCCCACTTTAATAAATGTCAGTAATGTCTGGATCATAAATCTACTTTGTTTATGACCAATATGTATGTATGTATGTATGTATGTATGTATGTATGTATGTATGTATGTATGTATGTATGTATGTATGCATGTATGCATGTATGTATGTATCAAGGATGACACATTGTGATATATGCCATACAATCACCTACATTCCCATATTACATTCCTGAATTTTTTAAAAATTGTTCACCGCTTTGAACAACCACCCTGAATTTCATCAACTATGCCATACAATCACTTACATTCCCATACTACATTCCTGAATTTTTTAAGATTGTCGACAGCTCTGAACAACCACCCTGAATTTCATCAATATTTTTCTTCTCCATTTCATATTACCCGGTAGAATATCAATCTCCCTAAATTTTACATTTTGTCCGCCAGATTGTCAATTTGGCAGGTTGGTAACACTGTTTCAAGTACTCGGAGGAAGACTTGGACAATATCTAAGCATGCTGTAACATTCCTGATAATATGTAGCAAGATGAAACGCCCCAAGCCAATAACTGTCCTAAGTGTGGATCACTGCACTCAGCCTATGCCAAGGAACACTAATGGCTCAGTCGGACTGTGAACAGGAGTGGGTAAATTTTCACACTGGTACAAATGTAGTGCATGCGCTTAGGGATGCTGGGACACAGGGGCTGACATTGGGGAAGGTGTCTAAGACTTCCCACAAGACGTACTCATCTATAGACCTATAAAAGTAATTTTAGACAACTGTAAGCAGGAACTGGGCTATCCTCTCTGAAGCAAGAAGGATCACTTGTCCCAGTGGCAAAAGAACATGTCATTGAGTAGTCCACGAGGCTCAAGGCAACTTACGCCATCACTCGGCTTTTCCACGTGGTCCAATATCTCCACGGCAACAGATGGGATGAAGTCCTGAAGTTTCAGACACCTTCCCCAGTCTCAGTTCCCATGTTCCAGTGTCCCCAAGTGCATAGACTACCCACATTAACCCAAAAAAGGTTAATGTTCACACATTTTAATGTCTCGGCAGCAAATAGAATTCTGACATTACATCTTGTGTAAGTGGCCTTACCAGTAACCTTCCAATGAGTAGTTTTCGTTTATCTCCTATATATGTGAAGTTCATTCCCTGTAACGACAGTAGTCCAGCAGACATAAAGAGAGCACCACATTGACGAGTCTGCAGAAGATGTAACCTGTCCAAAGCCATTCTGTGTTTGGGTACAACCTAAATGAAAACCACCCAGAACAAACATTGATCAAATGTATAGAACTTTTAGAAAATTTTAGTGCTTTGACCAGGAAAAATTATCCATGTTGACAGCTGATAACTAGGTGATGATTTCACAATATATCAATTCAATGGGACATTCTTGCAGGCCAAGGCAGAAAATACACACTTTACACCCTGGATGTTAGATGTAAATCATTATTTTCAAATCTGTCATAGAAATAAAAAAAACTATGCGTGTTTTTGGTTCAAAGAAAGAAAAACCATGTGCCTCCCCTCCCCAGCCAAAACTTACTCCCTTTTGAACCTGAAGGGGGCCCATGATTCATTTTGTGGGGATTTTCAGAACTTGAATGAAAAGCAGTTTGGCTATCCTTGCCATGTACTGCGGATTGCAAAATGAGAAATACTCGATATGGCATCGACCATAATACAGCAAGTTGTGACAAAGAGTACCATGACCACGGCTGAAAGAAGTGACGAATTGACCACATTTCCTTTATGGATGTTTTGGATTCTACCAAGGAGGCTACTGTGATGGCAAGTCCAAGCCAGCCATGTTCTTCCACATGAACTGAGGAAAAAATGGGCCTGCACAAATTGTGTAACCCACAGTTTCATCTTGCAGAGGTCCAGCAGTTTAGCTGCTACATAACCCACTTGCTGGTCATGCAACTTTTGGGTACATATACAAGACATACAGCGATGTTAAAGTGGCTTAGGCAAAACAAAAAGGGTTAAGCAATTTTTTTCAGTATAATTCTTTCATGTGTTGTGCTAAATTTTAATTAGTGCAGGTCTGAAATGGTTAACTGTTTCCTTTCACCAGTTAGCCATTTACTTTCAATATGCCTGCAAAAAACCTGGATGATAGATGCCGTCTTCTTAATTTCAATGTTTTCCGCACACTATTCAGGATTGTCAGGTTTTCTTTTAATTTTGTCATTGTCACCGAAATATCTCATGCATCAGGATTAATGGGTCAAAAACCTTCTTTGGGATAAGTTAAGGCCTCGGAATACTCGTGCATGCAAAAAATAGTTTTTGTCTCAGTCTTATTAGAACCACGAATGGGTTCAGGGGGTAGTTACAGGCTTATTTTCCAATGGGATAAGCCCAAAAAGACCAGAATCACCAGGAGGCAGCACTAGTCACGAGGGATCGCCTACGTTCTGCCATATGTTAGACTGGTCCCACCCTCATGTGCTTTAATAAGTGGAAATGTGTTTATTTCTTAAAGAAATTTAAAGACTTCTAAACATTACTACAAAAGAATGAAATCTAAAACCTGCATGCCATTAATCTTAAAATGCTATCTGCTGAATATTTCAGTAAAACTTTATGTTGAAGGAAAAATGATAAGGCAAACATACAGACAAGGCCTACTGGGTAGCAGGCGCCAGCTCAAATGCTTCACATGACAGGGTTGGGTGTATTGCCGTTTACTCAAACCTTGTTCTAACCAAAATTGTATAAACAAGTGGTACATACCCCTAACTGCAGAAAGGTATCAGGGTAACCAAAGAGGAATAGTCCCACTGGCACACACCAGAGGGCATCTACAAATAGGTGGTTATTGAGCTTGCAACTTTCCCTGGCCTCTTCAGGCTGGTCTTGGTGCCGTAGCAGATGAATCAGACAAACTACTAGCCACAGTCCACGGCCAAACAATCCGTAGTAGAGAAACTGGAAAAAACATGTACAGCATTTTAGTTTTGTGTGTGAGACAGCTTTACACTATTAACTCTTTCAGTGCTAAATCTTGGACTGAGTTAACAGCTTTTCTTGCCACACATTGGGTGCATTGTGTGCCATGAAAAGCTGTTGACCTGTGATATTCTCTCCAGAACTATAGCCATACTGGTACTTGAATGGAAGGTCTTTTTATGAGGAATACCAACCTGGGATCCTTATAATTCAGACTAGTTTAACTTATGTAGATCGACTTTAGTCGCACTTAGCACTGAAAGAGCTAAGACAAACAATAACGACATACAGTGGCACCTTGCTGTAAATACCACTGTTTGTGAGATACTGCGTATTATTCCACAACAATTTTCAGGACACCAAAGTCTAATTCTCTGATAAATCTACCTGTATCATAAGACCACCTGCAAAATGCGACCATTATGTGCTGGCAGTGTGGGTGGTCTTAAATAGTAGGTAGTACTGTTTTTTACATGTATGTGAATGCTAGCTAAATTGGAGATACAAAATGTTAAAATAATTCACTCTGGATAGGTTATGGGTTAAACTGGGTTTCTGCCAGAGGCAAATTTTGGGGTACTCAAATATTCGTATTCGAAGCAGAAAGTTGGACAATGAAGACTTCATGGTACAGTTTTGGTTAATATATAATCTAGAACTCTTATTTTAGTTAACAATTGTGGGTAAGCAAAAGTATTGAAGAGAAACTTTAATAGGGCAGCATACTTTTACCTATTTATCCTCTGTTAAGAATCCTGTGAAGCATAGTCTCCTGAAAGCTTCGTACTGAGAACAATCAGTATGGCATCACAAAACTTGAGTAAGCTAACATCTGAAAACTGATACACTAAGCTTGAATGGCGTGTCTTGATCCCCAGGTCACAATGGCTGCCAAATCTGACTTTTCTTGCATGCACTGCCTTGTACAGTGGTACCCCCTCCTCAGACCACCTCCAATATGTGCAAGACCGTGTATCATTTTAACTCTTTCACAGCCACATTTTGCCCAAAGTGCACAGAAGAGAGCTGTTGACCTGAACTATTACATTCTATGTAACTAATAATGGGTGAACAAGAAGGAGAACCATAAAAAAATTAAAGACGTCAGAACATTTTTAAGATTTTCACATTTCGACCCCTATATTACATCACATTGTAGATGGCGCCACCAATATCATACTCGACTTAGTATTTTTTTCTGCTTTTAGTTCCGAGAGTTATATATGTATGTGTCTACACTGAAAATTGTAGGAGTGATTCCATTCACAACTCATTTCAATGTATATGTGTTGCCTGGAGACCTTGAAAAATAGGTTAAGGTCATTCATATTAAAACAAACTTTGAGTCCTGACCCAATGAATCTTTCCTGTAATTTTTTTAATGTAAAAATATGGCACTGTGAAAAGACCAAGTACATTAAGGTCATCCATAATGTGTAAATTTCTAGTTTTAGCCATGATACATATCCTTTAAATTTGGTAAGACTACATGTAGCTGCATTGTTTGCTGAAATAATAAATTTTTATAACTTTGAACACTTTTTTTGGCAGACACTGTACTAGCTGCATTGCTTGCTGAAATAATAAATTGATATATGTTTGGTCACACTTTTTTCTTGGGGGGGGGGGGAGGGCACACCATGTATCCGTCCTTATCAACACTTCCCTTGTCTTCTTATTGAACACATTTTGACCAACAAGTTCTGTACAACTATAGGTGGCACCACTAGTATCACCCTTGATCAGGATTTTGACCCTCCTCATAATCCTACCACATTTAATCAAGATCCACCAAAAATTAAATATGCTAGAGTGTTCACAAGATTTTCACATTGCGACCCATATTTTACATTATACTGTAGGTGGCACCACCAATATCAAACTTGACCTATATTTTCATACACACTATCCTGAAAGTTATACTAGGTTAATTTGAAAACTGTGGTTTCCAAATGGACGGACAGACATGCAGTGGCATAAGCTTTGCAACCTAATTAGGTGGGAGGAGCTAAACATGATATGATAGATCTGTTTGGGCTCACAGATCAATCATCTAACAATATGGTTTGGCACAGTTACAGTATTTATGTTTCATTTGCAGTGACAAAAACCTGCTGTCAAGCAAAACATTTCCATCAAAACTTTTAAGAAATTTTATTCCCCCCCTCCCCCCCTCCATCCAGGACCCCTTTGCCCCCTGCAAAGATGAATGGCAATGCAACATAAACCTTTAATCCCCTGCAGTCATGTATTATGCCAAAAATGCCCATGTGCCAACCAGAACCATATGATTTGTCAGTAAATCCTCACTTTCATGTCACTACTGTAGCTCTATTAAAAGGATTAACAAAAGCCTTTCACAGTTTGCAATATCAAAGTTTTAGCTCACATAGTTCTGCAGTCATCACCCAGATAAAATTCACAAAAGTAACCATGGCACACTCAGAACTAAGTCAAAATTTTCCCCACAGGTAATCAGAACCTGGCCTTTGTATAGAATGATTATCATGTCAAATTTCAAAGTCCTGGCTCATGTATATCTTGAGTTGTCACTCAAAATTAAAATCTCCAATGTGGGTCGGTGACAAGCTTTTTTTGACATTTTCCCCAAAAGGAATTACAAAGATATCATATTAAAATCAATGAAGTGTGAACATTCATTTAGCAAACTTGGTAGAGGCCCATCTAATGTACAGAATGATACATCCCTGTCGACTTTGCTGTGGATTCTGGCAACTTGTTGGAGAAAACCTCCTACATATGAATCAATGCCAGAATCCCTCCAGGCCTATGTACATGTACTAATGCTGACCCTAGGCCTGCATACATTTAGGAATTACAATAGTGCTGTCTTGGGTACATTTTTGCTATGATACGAGCCCTATTTAAAAGGAAATCAAGCCTGCAGCGTTGGACAAGTCACAAATTCCAAAGGCCCATGCAAAAATTATAAAAATAAAAAAATAATTCTCTGTTCTGTGGACATCCGGGGTGATTTTTTTTCTTCCCAGCAGGGCAACTTTTTTCCCCAGGTTTGGTCTGAAAGGTATACTAATAAAAACCAAAACAAAAAAAAAAAAACAAAAAACAAAAAAAACAGAAATGGAAACAAAAAGACCTGCATTAAATATAACAATGTACATGTATCACTGCAATAAACATACCTGACATCCTCTCATCACTTGGATGTAATGTACAATTAGCAAAAATTATATTACATATTCCATATGGGTTTCTCAGGTAGGCCTACTTGTAATAAAATCTCATTGTTCCAGGTTTTTCACAACATGTAGCAATGTAGATTGTATAGATCTGTAATTACCAGTAATAATAATGCCCTGTCCTGGCAGAAAGAGGCAGCAGCTGGCAAAAAAAAAAAAAAAAAAATCCCCCTCTCTGCTGGATTTATCTTGGCACGAGGTCCACAGGAAACAGAATTATTTTTCACTGTGGTCTCACATAAAACATAAAATATGTATTTTCGGCATTTCCTTAATGCTGGTGGACTTAAGTCCCCAATTCTGGAAATAAATGCCGACTCAGCACTTTTACTACAAATCTGTGTTGATATGGCACTTGCACATAACAATCTCCATTGAACCATTCTTTTTTGAGAATGGGTATTTGGTTGAGTGGATATGTGTGTTTCCTATTTCAGCTAGGTGACTGGTGCCAAAGGTTGCAGGTTCAAGTCACTAGGCCCTTATGGCTATAGTGCACCTACATATTCATTTTAAAGTTGCGAGTTCTCAAGTGACTTCTGAACATATAGCTTATAAGATTTTAGTGTCACATTTGTCCATTAGATGGCACTTTACTGCACATGTAATCAAAGCTTATTTGTGCAATTCCTGCGATGGATATTGCTACATGTGCCAAGACAATGATGAGTGAGTTCTTAGTTTTTTGTCGTCCCTGACCTTGGGACAGAAGATCAAGGTCACCCAGATTATGTAATACAAGATGGCCATGCGGCTGGTGCTGTGCTGACATTGCCATTGATGTCCAAGCTACACTCTGCCACTACAAAATCACGTCTTTCAACTTTACACATATGGTGACCTCGCCAAAATAGGTCAAAGTCATTGATATTACATAACCTTCTGGCATTGGACATGGTCTATATATATATATATTACCTATAAATTTGGCAAATCTAATCTCATTACTTTTCCACATAATCAACTTTACATCTTAAAACATATTTTGGCTTATAATTTCCATCAAATTATAGGTGGTGCCAGTAGTATCTGTAGCAACTTAGACTTTGACCTTCCCCGACAATCCCACCAAATTCCGTGAAGATGCCCCCAAAATTACGGATGTTAGAGCTTCACAAGATTTTCATATTTTGACCCCCATATTGCATAATATTGTGGGTGGCTCCACCAATATCGAAAGTGACTCAGATTTTCATCCACCGTATAAGTCCTGAAAGTTATATTGGGCTAACTTGAAAACTGTGGACGGTATCGCACAAATGAGCAAAAGTTTATGGACAGATGGATGGACAGACAGACATGAGCCGTCGCATCTATAAGCTCTGCAACCTTTGGTCAGCAGAGCTAAATATGCATCAGTACCACTTACACATGGTGAACAAATAAGGTCTAGGGATACCAAACACTGCTTGTAGTCCAATAAAATTTCAAGCAAATGGCACCAGTTTTGGAGAAAATATATTGTATTTGTGTCTTTTTGTCCAAAACCACTTCCCAGTAGTCATTACCCTATTCCGCCGTCATAACTCTTTACTCTCCATAAGCTAACCTGTCCCTGTCTAACTTATATACATAGAAGTACTATTGTCTATATTGCACACGTTCCTCTGTAAAATTTTTTTCAGCGGGTAACTACTCAACATGTTTCGGAGCCTTTTACCCATACATGCCTCTCTGAGTAGCGGCTCCTTGTCTAAGCTAAATGTTCAGCAAAGACAACCCACATAATAATGAATAAATATGAACGTGGCAATTGATGAATTAGCTAAATACGTGAAGTTTTGCTTACAAATGCAGAGCTTCATATCAAAGAAGAATACCTGTCAAACAAACCATAATTACCAAATTTGCATACTACAGGTTCATATAAGAACAATTTGACTTACACCTGTGAAGATTTCTCAATAAACATGATAAATGCACAAAAAAAAAAAACTACATAAATTCTACCAAGTTAATAAGATTGGTAGATATCTACCCATGGTACATCCTCACCAGCTGAGCTCCAAATATCCTGACCTACGTATCTGGAATTTTCATGCATGCAATAGGAGACTGGTATTTTTGCCTGCTACATGTCTTAATTTGTTCTGTCTCTGCTTTGTCCTGTATATGTACCTCCTCTCACTGTCACAGAATGGCACAACAAATTGGGGAAAACTACAAATACTTCGTTAAGAACTGCAAATCTTCACAATTTCCAGCCTCTAACAAGAAGCCACAATGAAGTGTGAATTTCTTTGAAGTATTCTGACAAAGTATAATCCAACAGGGCTTAAATTTACTAAATACTTTTTTTTCTTCTCAATATCTGACAGAATAGTAATTCAACTAATTAGAAAAATGAAGGCCAAATTACTGAACTACAAAAGAACAAGTTTATCATGAATTATTTACCCACCCAACCCTCCAGCCACACACCGTGTGCTTGTTGATCCCAACAGTACAATAAGTCAAGTCTTAACCTGAAAGTCCACGGAGATTCGAAATTCTTTCTGTCATACTTTCACTATGATAATTATGGACATGGTGTGGCAGGTGCTCTAAACTACATGAACATTCATATGTGCTTCATGTAGCCACAGAATGTCACTCTCCAGTGTTATATACTGGATAATGCAGTTTATGAAATGAAGATAACGTCCCACAGACCTGGTTATTCCACTTTGGTTTTGAGTATGTTTGATCTTGTTTCCAAGCCAAAGCCTGCACCAATAGTATGACAACAATTTCCTGGAAGAAAGAGGCACATCAAATTAGTATAAATGAAATAAAAACTATCTGGTTCGAAAAAGAAAGTTTCCTTCAATAATTAACGTACATGTACGTACATCATGAATGTACTCATTATTTTGATCTGTTTACACATTGAACACGTATGTGACTCGCCAGGTAAGCTGTGCTAAAGCCTTTATATTGTGGAATGAGCGTCAAACAATGTGTTGCAAAAATCTCTTTCTACACACAAACACAGATTACAGCCCTCCATTGCCACAGACAACCTGTGTACGCAAAAGTTCAGGGTTAGACAAGGTACATGCATGGAGCACTGTAATGGGAAGCCATAATTATGATTTTTTTTGGATATATTTTGATGAAGTATAATCTACGCAGGCTTCTATTTACTTTCCTTTTTGCTTCTCAAGATCTGACAGAATACTGTGAATTCATGTAATTTCGTTGTGTTCTTATTTTTGCTTATTTCGCTGATGCTTCAAAACCGTGAAAATAAGAACCCAGCGAATATATTTCTAACATGGCATTGATAGGCATTATAACAAAAATATTGAATTTAAAGTTTTAGTGAAAGGTCAAAAATGCAAAAACCGTGAAAATTAATGCCTGTGAAAATAAATGTACTCACAGTAGAACCGGTGAACCAACTAACCAGAAAAATGAAGGCCAAATTACTGAGCTACAAAAGGCCAAGTTTATCATGAATTGCAGTAAGTTTTCCGTTTTTTTTTGTTTTCTTTACTGGAAATGTAACAGAACTGAGATTGAATTTTAATTTTAGTGCCTAACATGCCTGAAGATAATTCACTGTTCTCTTTGCATATCCTGAAAACCATGATTACCCCCATTAACCTCAATTGTATACAGGATAATCTGCTCAAATTTGTCATGCTTGCCTTCTTTTATCTGCCAAAAAACTTGTCCCCAAAGCTATTTGATTGTTAAAATCCCTACAGTTGTTTAATTTGTAATACTTATGTGGATGTTCTTACCAATGCTCGGAGTGCCACAAAACGTGAATGGATCTTTGAATCTGTGCTCTTGCGACACAGTAGTCGAATCACAGCAGACATGAATAAATGGCATCCATACAAACTTTCCAAATGGAGATGCAGTCGATTAAACTTGACTTCTTTGTGGGTCTGGAAAAGAGCACCCATTAAGGTTTAGATACATGTGGAAAGATGGAACAGTGCTATCAAAGAGAATCATTTCATATCGGACTCAAGAAAATACTTTCTAATCAGACATGTACTGTCATGAATATGTGTTTGATTGTCTGTATGTTCTCAGATCCATTTTGGTGGTGGTTACACGTTTTATCAGGATTATAGCATGTATAATAGTTAGTAAATCACCATTTGAGCTCAATTCTGACAGCATATCTTGGCATGAAGATGAAATTACGAGCTCTGGGGCACAGCTGCAACTTATTCACTGACTGCATCAAGCATGTTTACCTGGGTTTTTTTGGTAATTAAACCAAAATTATAGTGGTTGACTTGAGAGATTTATGTAGGACACCATTTACAGTGCCCATCATACATGTAAGCCCATGTTATAATCATATCATTAAAATTTACATTACACTGAATCAATCAGAATTATTACAATTTTCCATATTCATTCATCTAATTTCTCTGATGTGCCTTTTCTTGGTGGAACTGTGGGTACCATCCACAGAATTTTCTGGTGTGAATGGAGGGTGCTGTGACGGTGAAAATTTTGATAAGAAAATTTAAAAAAAAAAAAAGATAGAGAGAAGAACAATGGAGTTAGGAGTTTGGGATCCTGCCCAAAATTATGAAAAAAAATTGTATTAACTGATGGTTTTCATTATCCCCCTAGCCAGGTGTGCCATGGAGGTAATATTCACACTCATATTATATATAGCTGCAGGGCTACTACCGCCAACACAGCTCAACAAAGAAGTATCTACATGTGTGTGTCAATCTCTGCACTAAACAGGACAAAATGTGTCGCACTTGTAAATATGACGTGGCCTTTTTTTTTTTTTGCTTTTTTGCCTTCAAAAAAGTGAGAGTCTTGTTCTCTAAATACTAGTACCCATTGAGCTTAAAGTCATTCGATGTCATTTTTAAAAATACGTACAGGTTATCTTTACTTCCAGATATGTTAGTGGCAGCACTGTTCTCTCCATCAGTATGCTCACATCATGGTGAATATACAGTTGCCTGGTGGTTCTGGCAGCAAATCAATCTTGCGCATGTGTCCCAATTTGTAACATTACCAATATTGGGTTCCAAAATTTCCTACCTTGCTCACCCCCACCCCCACCTGTGGTGTTTACAGGGGAGGGGCAAGGTTCAGATCACTATTCCCAGCTTGTTCCAGGAAAGCAAGCTTGACTAGAAGACGTCACAATTAGCAATTTTATGTGTATTCACATCAATACACAGCCAAATATACAAAATTGTTGTAGGCTACAGTTGTGTTGTCCCATTGTATATGTTAAAGCAACATGCAACTTTTATAGCTAATGAAATAATATGTTGTAGAATCGTTTATGTTACAGTGGTCCGCCTTTTATAAGGCCACCCAAACCGCACCCGTACAGTGGCTTTAACAGAAGTGGCCTCTCAGGAGGGGGACTATTTAATGCAACACTTCCTGCAGGGTAAAGTGGCCTAACAAGGAAGGGTGGCCTGTAGCCTGGGGGTCTTTTAAGACAGGGATCACTGTATACACCAAAATTTATAATATATATGCTTCTACATGCATTGCTTCTAAGTTAATTATTAGGTTGTGGATAATTTAGTTTATTATTACCAATGAAATAAATTTGCAAATACTATTCCCAACTCTAGCACTCCTGACTGAAGTGTTCCTTCTGAGGGGATAGATAAACACTTTTTAATAGTTTCATTCTTGCTCTAACCTATTGGCTGACCTTTTTCAGACTCAGTCACGGCTCTTTGGCAATCTCTCTCCCCTCCCCCTCCTCTCCAATTTCCCTGCTCTCATGTTGTTTTTTGTTTTTCACAGAAAGTTAATATTTAGTTCGATCTTCTCCACCAGGGTTGTGGATGTATAGAATGTATTACCAAAGGAAGTGGTGTTCTCCCCATCTCTGTCATCTTTCAAAAGACTGGGAACCCTGCTTAGGCTGCTAAACAGCACATAGAGGCACAATTCAACTAAGGCGGGTAGACCCTGTCTACCCGCCTTGTTTCAACCAAGTAAACGAAGCAGTGACCATTTTCACAATTCCCGACATTCACAACGGCATTTCCCATGTAGCCCTTTCCTGTAAACAGGCCTCCAGGCTAGCAGTAAGAGTTGGGTTTAGTGGAACTGTAAAAGATGAGGTGTGGTGAGGTGATTGGGGCGGCTTCACCTTTGGAATTGAATTTGAATTGTTCTTAAGTTACTGCAATACTGCGCCTCCATGCTCAACACAACAGTACATGTAAGGGATGGTTCAACATTATCATTATCTTTTAATATTAGTACTTAGGGTACTAAATTTCATGATCCCCCTCCCTCCCCCCATTTTTGAAAATACTTAACTTTATCTAAGCTACGAAGAGAGACTCAAAAACCTGGGATTACCTACATTCAAATTCAGACATTTACGTGGCGATATGATCCAAATTTATAAATATATTCATGGACTGTACGACACTTGCTGGGGAAATATGCTGCCTGTTGTAGGACAGACAACGCTCCAAAGACATCAATATAAATTAGACAAAATTAGAAAAAGTAATAAAATAAGACACCACTTCTTCTGTGGTGAGCGATTGGAACATGCTTCCATGTAATGTGTGGTAGCACCCTCTGCTGATACATTTACACACACTGGATAAATCATCCCCAGTTGTATAATCACAAGGCTTCCGTGGACATTTTTCAATAAAGACTTTAGTATCCAGGAGCAGTGCCCAGGTATTGAATATATGCCTTCTCTCCGCATCAGTTATTATTATCAAAAATGATGATCTTCCATGAAAAATTACAAAAATACCACAAAATTTGGGTTACAAATGACCATCATATTCCATTATATGTAGAAGTGTATAGGTCCATTGACCCCCCCCCCCCCCCGCATACTGAAAGTACTAAGGGATGCTTCAACATTTTTATCATTTTTGAATCAGTACTTACAGTATGCAGGGGGGGGGGGGGGTTCAATGGGCCTGTACACTTTAACAGAATATGGAAATTGGTGGTCAAACTTTGGCCTGTTTTGGCAAATTTTACTATAATTTCTGATGAAAATCATTTTTAAAGTACTAATTGGGGGGGGGGGGGGAAGAGGGAGGGAGGGGGGTCATGAAATTTAGTACTCTAAATACTAATTCAAAAATGATGATAAGGTAAAACCATCCCTAATTTGAAATGATTAAAATGTTGAACCATCAATAACTGAGAGTAGACTGCCAACTAGAAAAGAAGATTTGCTTCAAAGCAAATCTGTCTGTGTGCCTTCAAAAGTTGTAAATATTAAATGCTACAACCTTTATCCTTTGGTACTTCACATTACATTAAGCTTATGTCTGGATGCAAATTCCAAAGTCCAAATGACCTTGACCTTTGACCTTTACAGGTCACATGTAAATTGCACAGTGTTACAATACCCACAATTTAAGCCCAACAAGAATCCAGATTAGATAAAAACTGACCAAGTTGTGGCAAGATGAAACTTTCAAAGGGCCAAATGACCTTGACCTTTGCCCTTTTGAGGTTACATGTTCTTATAAAAATGTGCAGTGTTGCAATACCTCCAATTTGAGTACAACATGATTCGAGTTGGATGGAAATTGGCCAAGTTATGACTGAATGAAACTTTCAAAGGTCCAAATGACCTTGACCTTTGAAGGCCACATGCAAGTTTAAAAAATTTGCAGTGTTATAATAGCTACAATTTGAGCCCAACATGATCAAAATTGGATAAAAATTCACCAAGTTATGGCTAGAAGAAAGCCACCATCAAAAGTGGCCTTTGACCTTGAAATGATCTTCGACCTTGAGATGACCTCTAACTGAAGTGAACCTTGACCTCAAAAATGACATTTTGGCTTAAAATTGACCTTTGAGATGACATTTACCTTGCTATGATCAAACCCCTAAACACTCAGAACCACATCTACTATCGTTTTTAAGATATTGAATTTAGTTTTAATTAGCCCTCATTTGCATAATTTTGAAAAGCATGACCTCTCATTAAAAAGGCCAGACTTTATATAGATAAAGTATATTGTGCGAAGTTTTGAGTTTCTACATGTAGTACTTTTTAAATGAAATGTGAGACAAATTTGCCTGTAAAGAAAGAAAGAAAGAAAGAAAGAAAGAAAGAAAGAAAGAAAGAAAGAAAGAAAGCACAATATGTCTGTATTGGCACACAGACATAAAGAAATAAATAAATAGAGAATTCCTACAAAAACAATATGTCTGTGTTCACACACATGATAAGCTTGTCAAGTGAGATTGGGAGAAGCCTGGGGCATAACCTTGGCCCAAGGGACCTCCCCACGCTCTGTAAGCTTGCGGGTAGCTTACAGAGCGTGGGGAGGTCCCCCTGGGGCTAGGGCTTGACCACGCGTTATGCAGTGGAATTCGGTTGCTTCACTTCGGTGTTGACTCCCCTCGTCACAGGGGAGTGCTTCCCTGATGGTATGCGAGTGAAAGCGAATCTGAAGTTGTTCTACAGTTGTCAACGCGTAGGCTTACACCTGTGCCCGGGACAGGCTGACTGAGGTTGCCAGATGCGTCCCAGGTTTTTGGTGTTAAAGCTGTAAATGGACTGTAAGTTGGTTATGGCACAATCATGGAGGTATTACCGAAAAGAAACAGTACCTCGCAGATTCCCCTTATTGCAAAATTAAAATGTAATTAATGCACAGAGATAAGCCTTTGTTCTTCAATTCAGCCGTGCAATAGCCAATACACACGTCCGCCGCGCTTGAACTGTGATCACCTGGTGATGTTATGGTAGAGGCCGCACATCGCCTTCCTTTAAGGGGGCCATGGCATAATGCAGCCCCGGGAATGCATCCATACTTACTGCTTGGTTAAGCATCATACGAGGCATCAGTACATGACCAGCCGTGAAAAGGGCCAGTATTCCTATTTCTGTTAAATACCATGTCTTCAGATCACAGAATATCACGACCAGGAAAACAATGACGAGACTACACCATCGTATGAGCTCCGTTGTGTCCATCATCTCCATGTTGTTGATAGACTAATCTTGCGGTCACGCTGGGCTGTGCGATTTATGCAGGGACGCCATCAAACGGAAAAGTTGTAAACTATTTTTCTGTAACCCATCTGGTGCTGCCATCTCCTGCCAGCTGACAGTACAAATAAGTGGTCAAACAAGGTTTTTTAAAAATGTGTGGAAGAAAAGTACTTTAAATTATAAGTACTTTTCAAATTTAGCTCAACAAAAGCTAGAAAACAGTTTTAAAGATAAATGTATGAATGAAATTCAAGGACTGGGTGAATGTGGGAAGCTATACTCCTGCCGACTTTTTAAAACTCAATTCTTTGCAGGAACCTTTAATATCTGCCTGGGATGAAAGACCAAAGATACAGTGTAGCCTTCTCCAGATTCAGACTAAGCTCCCATGATCTGGCAGTCAAAACTGGCAGCCATTGCAAGGCCAAATATACCATGTATGGACCACAATTATTGTATTTGTGTCTTTTTGCCCAGAACCACTTCCTAGTAGTCAATATCCTATTCCGCAGTTCGAACTCTTTACTCTCCATAAGCTAACCTGTCTCTGTCTAACCTGTATATATATGGAATTACTATTGTCTATATTGCACACGTTCCTCTGTAAAATTTTGACATAGGCTGTATCAGCCCCAATAAATTAAAGGGTCTTCAGCGGGTAACTACTCAACATGTTTCGGAGCCTTTTACCCGTACACGTCTCTCTGAGTAGCGGCTCCTTGCCTAAGCTAAATATTCAGCAAAGACAACCCACATAATAATGAATAAATATGAACGTGGCAATTGATGAATTAGCTAAATATGTGAAGTTTTGCTTGTAAATGCAGAGCTTCATATCAAAGAAGAATACCTGTCAAACAAACCATAATTACCAAATTTTCATAGTACAGGTTCAGATAAGAACAATTTGACTTACCCCTGAACCAAAATGTACCCTTTCTAGCTGGACAGCTTTTCCTAGTTAAACCATCCGCCAATGTTTAACTGAAGTGGAAACAAGCTGGGGCATTATATTCAGTCCCAGTGATTGTAAAATAAACAGTTGCAGCTAGACCACCTGTACAAACCAAGGAAAATCCTAACAAGGACTGCAACAATGTACATCCTGTACCAGAGATGTAAAACAAACTCCATGATGACACCTACTCCTCAAACAATTAAGCTCTATTTAACTGCCAACCCTTATGACAGATTGTATAGAGGATAAGATAGATTTTTAATGACATGTCCAAAATACATAAACTTAGGCAAATTCTGTTCAAGGAAATAGAACCATATATCTCTAATTTCAGCAACCTCACATTGAATGAAAAAATTATAACAATCATGTAAAGCTGTGATCTGCACTGTCATTATCAACTTGGTAAATTCACCTTTGACGGACTGCATGTAACCACAGTGTAAATAGGCTTGTAATGTAGGGGGTGGGGGAGGGAGGGAGGATGAAAGGTTTAACAGGCATACTCTTGGCAGGTGGACTGAAACTTGACATGATATGAAATCCATGTACAAAGACACCCAGCCACAAGCTTTTGTGTGTGTTAGTAGGTATATATACAGGCAAAATAACCAACATTTTGCTTGATGTTACTTTCTCCTATGCAATAACTTACATTTTACTTGGTGCTACTTTTTTTCAGGCAATAACTTACATTTTACTTGGTGCTACTTTTGTATGCAATAACTTACATTTTACTTGGTGCTACTTTTGTATGCAATAACTTACATTTTACTTGGTGCTACTTTTGTATGCAATAACTTACATTTTACTTGGTGCTACTTTTGTATGCAAGAACTTACATTTTACTTGGTGCTACTTTTTTCAGGCAATAACTTACATTTTACTTGGTGCTACTTTTGTATGCAATAACTTACATTTTACTTGGGTGTTACTTTTTTCAGGCAATAACTTACATTTTACTTGGTGCTACTTTTTTAAGCAATAACTTAGGTTACTTGGTGCTCCTTTTTTCCCCTTTACTGTCTATTCACATTGTATTTGTATCTGCACATTCTGAACTGAGTACCTGTAGTAATATCTATTATGAGTTTGTATCAATAGGCCTGCATGGTGTACTTTTCTTGGTGCTGCATTCAATGCTTGGTGCCTTTTCATATAGACACTGTAATTCCCTTTATTGCCTATACACATATTTGCATTCCACATCATGTAGCGAGTACCTTCTCTCACATTATCAGGTTGTGTCTGGACCATCACATTGATCTATGTCTATATCATGTGTTCATACATGTTTGTAGTCAGGACAAATAGGTCTAATCTGTCGTTTTTGTCAATAAAATTTTTACTACTTAGTATATTTATGCTGTGCGTATTACTGCCCCCCCCCCCCCAAAAAAAAAATCTAAATTAAATTATGTATGGGTGTAAACCACACATTGCATTTCAATAATTATTATCAAAGCATGGCAGAAAAAGATGCCATTATGGTCAATGACCAACAAGCAAGGAGTCTAAAAACAGGGCAGCAGAAAACAGGTTATTCAGCTATATATGTACACGTAGATGGTCATGGTTATCAGTTGTTTATGATCTGTATGTATGTACATGTATATAATATAAAATAACAAAATGGGGGAGGGGGGAATGATGAAGCTTAACTTTTTTGTACAGTACATGTACTTTTCTTAGGGATGGTTCACCATTTTTAAATTAGTACTTTCAGAATGCAGGGAGGGGTAAATGGGCCTTGTACACTTTTACAGATAATGGAAAATGATGGTCATTTTTAACCCAAATTTTGTGGTATATTGGTAATATTTCTTGGAAGATCATCATTTTTAAGAACTAAGTTGGGGGGAGGGAGTGGGGTCATGAAATATAGTAACCTTAAGTACTAATTCGAAAATGATGATAATGTTGAACCATTCCTTATGTACATGCCATCACTAAATGCAGGTGGTCCTGGAAATAACTCCCAGCAGTTTACAAAATGTGAAGATGTACAGCTACATGATTTGCCCATGTGCAATTTCTGATGCCAATCGGAGATATGCATATTAGGTACCTGCCCCAACTGCATACCTGATTACCAAGTCTCGCTTGGGGAGATATGGCAAGATACAGGTCGGTACCTGTGGGGACAAGCGGGATAATACATGTACCAATACTTTGGAAATACAGAATACTTACTAAAGGCATATGATTTTTTTCTTATATATGGCTCGGGAAGTACTAGAAGAATACCAGTTTGGCATTTGTGAACTTAAATTTCTCAAAAATGCTCATTTCACGAGAATTGAGCATACAGCCTAACTGAGACAGTGATACAACCCGCACGTCACCCGTGATCGCCAGGCGTGAAACCTGTGCTTTGGGGTGGGAAATTAATATGCATATTAGGGGACTATTCAAGAAAACCTGATCAAATGCCAATTACATCCTCCCTCAATTTGCAAGCACATTAGAAAAGTACATGTGCGCTCTGCAAGATAAGGCTAGTCAACATGCTGAAGACAGGCATGTCACTTAGAAATTTCAAAATAAATGAATTTGCACAAGGGCTGACCCCCAACAACTAAATTTTTTCAAGATAATAGCAAATTCTGAATTCTTGGACTGAGATCACAACTCTTTGTTTTCATACATTTTCAGAAAAAAAAAGTTAATTATTGCTGATAAGTGAATGAATGACATGCCGGTGAAGATAGGACCTTTCAAAAGCTCCTACCGGCTTTCAGTCTGCAGAGAAAGTGGCTTTTGCCCACATTTGATTTCAAAGACTATGATTATATGCCTCACAACGGCAAGATATTTGACATCATTTATCTCCCTTAAGATAATACGAGGCATGCACATTAATTTCCCGCCACAACTGCATACTTAGTCGTCTTGGTAACTATAGTCTCGCTCGCTAGATACAGGCCGCTGCTTGTGTGGGGAAGCAGAATGTTACGAACATTTTAAAAATAAAGATTCCTTACTACAGGCTGATGGAAATTTATTCTTGTAAATAATTAAGGAAGCACTAAATGAATATGAATTTGGTATTTGTAAACTTAAATTTCTCCAAGACACTAATTTTGTAAGAAATGGGTATTTGAACCTGTCTGTGACATTTTAAGAGAAAATGTAAAAACCTGGTGTACCCAACACTCCTAAAACAGTGAGTTTAGGATCCTCAGGGATGCAGGGTAAATTCTGACCAGTTACTAAATACTTAAAATTGACTTAAAAGTAGAAATCACCAACTAAACTCACAGATATAAAGTATAAATGAGAGGAACCTCCCCGACACATTTCGCCTCTGCAATGGAGGCTTCCTCAACCTCTCACCCCTGAGGAAGCCTCCATTGCAGAGGCGAAACGTCGGGGAGGTTCCTCTCATTTATACTTTATATCTTTGAGTTTAGTTGGTGATTTCTACTTGTAAGTCTGTCTGTGACAGTGATATGCCTGCGTGTCCTCCGTGATTTAAAGGGGGTGAGCCCTGTGCTTTGTGGTGTGAAATTAATATGCATGCCTTATGTTTGGAAGAATACAGTAAATACCTCTTACTGTGCTCTGTCACTAATGTCGTGAAATGCTCCCCCCCCCCCCAAATCCTATAGTAGTATTAAACTGGGAGCTCATTTTACCTTTTTTACATGCTTTTAATTCAAAAAAAAAAGACGACCTCTTTCGAGAATACAGGAGTTCATTGGGTCCTTATCCTTAAAGGTATGAGCAAATGAGATCCAGACATCCCACTAAAATACATACAACAATTCCACACAAGACTTTTTATATGGACATGTACATTTTAATGAATAAGTACAGTGTATGTATAAATTATTACATCTGTTTGAAGATGAAAAAGTCGCTACATGAATTTGTTACAGTCTTTCTGTTTTTTCCTTCACTATTTCACATTGAGCTGTACAGGGAACACAAGACTAACATCTGTCTTGTAATGGTTGCTTCAGTTGTCATCTCGTCCGGCCTAGGAACCTCTGCAAAAACAAATTTTAGTGACAGTTACGATCTGCTATTTATGAAAGAATTCCAAAACATTTGTTAACCTGTCAAGCAGACAAACTCTGAGCCTTGCCATCCATGTGCCACTTTACTTAAAAAATGGAGCCTTGCCATCCATGTGCCACTTTACTTAAAAAATGGAGCCTTGCCATCCATGTGCCACTTTACTTAAAAATGGAGCCTTGCCATCCATGTGCCACTTTACTTAAAAATGGAGCCTTGCCATCCATGTGCCACTTTATTTAAAAATGGAGCCTTGCCATCCATGTGCCACTTTACTACCAAACTATTAACTTTTGAAGGTTACCTGAACAGCTAATTTAGTGATTCTACAGTCAATAGTTTTCATGACCTGGAAACAGTTTCTGAAAATACTATTCAGCCCTATAGACTTGTCAAATCATTCAAAAGCTTTCCTTTGCACACAACGGATGCCCTGTGCCCAGAATGACACTGTGGTAGGCTGATAACTGGTGTATTACTATTCATGATTATTGCCCATGGAAAAAAAAAGCTGGCAACATGAATGCAACACACCAGATGCTTGCTGGAAATTTGTAACCCTTTCCCCTTGAACGAAGACTAAGTCAACAGCTTCCCTTGGCATGAGTTGGGCACTAAGTGCCCAACCCATGCCAAGGAAAGCTGTTGACCTAGGGCATGCCATCTTGATAGATCTCACCTACAATTTTCTGTCAAACTTTTTTTCATTACTGTTGAAATTAGTTGAAAACACTGACATAGATGACAATTAACCACCAGCAGGTTTTGGCCAGTTTAATGACAAAAAGTTGCATGCTGCTAGATTAGTATCAGAACCCTGAGGCCTATGGGGGAAGGGTAAACATGATTCCCCAATACAGGCAACTTTTTGATTCTCGACTCTAGTTTTCTTTTATTTTTTTTTAATTGGGGGGGGGGGGGGGGACCTATTTTTCTTATAATTATGTGTTGTAAAGTACTTACATATGTCTTAAAAATGATTAAATTTGCATTAATATTTGGGTTCTTTCTATTTGTGAAATGACATGAGATGACTACATGTACAGTATACATAGTCTGAATATGTAAGCAAGTATTTCTACACAAAATTATCTGTATGAATTTGATTTGGTCATAATAATATATAACTTTCATTTTCATAATTTTAAGGACTTCAGAAATAATGAGAACTGAACATTGACAGTATTTAGTTGGAAGCTCTTTCATAACAGTTCGGTTTGTTTAATTCTTTGATCCTTCATTCTTATACTTACACTATAATGTTGTTGATGGGAATGTGAATCAGCTTGACAAAGAAACCAATAAATCCCATAATAGCGAAGCCTATTGCTGTTGCCATAGCAATCTTCTGGAATTCTGAAAAAGAAAGTTTATGACAAGATAAACAAAAATGTAACAGTACATCAGGTTAACTGAATTGTCACAATTAAAGATTATTTGTTGAATAGAAAATGAACCAGCTTTTATTGCCCACAGTATAGTAAACAGAGGCGGCATGATGTGCTTTCTGAAGTCACTTTTTGACAGACCATTCCATTGAAAGCCACATTCACTAGGTCCCTAAGTCTCTTTCATGTTATTTTACCTCCAATGAGAAACAAAACCACCTGTTTTATATGGCCACATTTAGTCCTACCCTAATGTGGGCCTTCCAAAGGACTACTCCAGGGGCAGATCTTGGGTCTTCAATATTTGTAGCCAAATTGGGAAATAAAACAGGTCATTCTGAAGTGATAACTAAGTCATGTAATTCATGTTAAAATAAGTTATCCATTTGCTAATGGTACTGGTGGTCCCTGCTACTGTATGTAGGAAACTGCTCATACACAGCCTTACACTTCTTTAGGCAAGACATTATGATTTTATATGCAGACAAGGCACTTAAAATTAAAACATGGGCAAGTTATGTTGGTAAAAGGCTAGTGTTTCTACCAGGGTTCCATGGGTTTTCAAAAGGGTTCTCGTGACAGGGGAGGGAGGAAAGGTATATTTAAACCATGCCTCTTTAGTCACTGCCAGGGATTTCTTCTGCAGTTTTTCCAGTGAAATCCCTATGGATGTCCCTTGTACGAGAACTACTTTCTAACTTCGAATTTTGCCATGGAGAACTAGTGTTCTCTCTGCTTTATTTCAGAAAAAAAAAAAAGAAACACCAGTAAGCTGCCGGCAGGAATCGAACCCGCATTGATTATTTCGACAGGTTGACGTGACTGTCCTAACCACTACACTGACCAGTGTGACCTTGTCATTCAGGCACATTTGTATCTTTTATCATGCTCAGTGGATCGTGCCCAGGAAGACCTGGCACATGGACACACAGGCAGGTCAAAAATTAGTTCTATGCTGTATCTTGGATTAAGGCGGCGAAAAGAGTCCCCAACTTTAAAATTGTGCCAGTGACAAAAGAGGCATGGTTTAAATAGGAGATACCACCTGTTATTGGGGTATATTCCAAAACCCTGTATCATAAATCCCTCCGGCTATGCGGTCGGGATTTATAATGCAGGCTTTCAGAATATATCTTGATAACATGTGGCATCTCCTATTTTTTACAAGAATTTGAGTGAGCAGCATTCCTTTAATTACACATTAACTCTTTCAATGCCAACTGCAACTAAAGTCGAATTACTTAAGATAAACTATTCTCAGCTTTAGCAATGATGCTTGATTCACATTCCTTGTGAAGTGACCTTTCAAGTGCCAGTATGCCTATAGAGAGAGGTTTTGTTCCAGAAAATATAATAGTCTGGAACAACACCTTTCCGTGGCACACTTTGTTCTCATTGTGCCCAAAGTGACCTAAGAAACATGTTGACTCAGTCCAAAACTTGGCACTGAAAGACTTAACATATTGGAAATATTTCACTGACATGAAAATAAAAGGAACGATAAACAACATTGCACAAAAGCATTGAAAGTTGTTTATGTTTAACATCCATCTAATGGTATTGTTCAACTGTCTCGGCAGCTCTTGTGGAGACCATTTATAATAAGATCATTTTCGTAAGACAAGAAGCTGTGTGTTTCAGAGTAGATATAATTTATTCAGTTCACACGGTTATTTAATTGCTTATAATTGGTGATACAAACAAGGCTTCTACAATTCCTATGATCCTGTTGCCCCAGAGAAGTGGATATCTACGTCGGACAAGTGACTTCTGAACATCACTTGCCCAGTGGACAACCAAATGCTTGTGACATTTACATGCTAAATGCTATTAGGTTGGACCAAGGCGTACCTTTCCTGTCTGGCTTTGTGCAACGTTTGACCAGTCGAAGAGAATCCTTTGAGAAGTTCTTTGCTGGCTCGATAAACTGCATAACCTGATCCATGATGATAGCCTGCAAGCACAAAAATACATGGACCTCAGAATTGGTGGCACTATTGAATGATAAAAATCTGTACTATGCTGCATTTGCATCCTTCTGCTGTTCTACCAACTCCTTGAATTTTTCATGGGTATTCTAATACTCATGAATGTATCTTATGCCAATGCATCAGCTTGCAGCTTGATGTCACTGAGAAAATACATACCAGAAATGGTCCTGTGCCATCAATGTGTCCCTCTTCCTTGTTTTTTGGTTTTGCTTTGTTTTTATAAATCAAAAGTGTCCCAGGGAAATACTAAACATCTGGTGCACTCTGAACATACTGCACCCAAAGTGTGGTCAGGGATGCTGCTCCGTCACCCCAGGGTTAACATGTGGCATAAGGTAAAAAATAAACAGATGCTAGTGATATTTCCAAGGTATCTTTAAGGTTATACAGATCTGGAACATGTGCCTCTTGAATGTATGGGCAGCTGGTAACATGGATTATAAAATCCCTAAGGTCAGTAGGGTTTTAGTCTTTGTCCAAGTTCATAAAATGCATAAGGGATGGAGAATTTAATTTTTGTATATGTGTATTTGAACTTAAGGGTAAACAATACATCGTTGAATATGAACAATTGAGACTGGACAAGACGGTTGGTCTCATAAGTTCCAAAATTGCCACAACAAAGTTGACCGGTATCGTGACCGAAGTGACCCATCAAGACTGAGATAACAGCCACTGGCATGTTGTATTTATACTAGGGCGTTGACATGCACGTTAGTAACCTGTCATGCCACTAGACGTCAAAGACCTGGCTGTCTTCAGCGATGTGTGGTCAATGTTGACATAATTACAAGGCTGCGCCCTTCTACAAGAATGTGCTATATGGTGGGGGTGCGTATGGGTTTACCAGTCCTGCACTGAGTGACCCCTGGTCAGCACTACCCCAAGCAGAGAGAGACAGGATAAAGAAATCCTGTGTCAATTGGCAGCAGAAATAAAGGAGAAAGTGTGGCTTTTGACCAGGAAAAAAAAAATGCTACAAA
Organism: Hermodice carunculata; assembly: GCA_964020975.1. Classification (NCBI taxonomy): domain Eukaryota; kingdom Metazoa; phylum Annelida; class Polychaeta; order Eunicida; family Amphinomidae; genus Hermodice; species Hermodice carunculata. Next base: position 41,464,919 of record OZ026627.1, read on the forward strand.
TCATGACTTATGAGTATAGATTTTTGTAAAACATGTCTTCAAAGGATGAGAGTAAAACTGCCTACATCTAGTTTACCAAGGTGCTTTTGTGGCCAAAAATTTGAATTTTTAAAAAATTCAGCTGCCTTAAATGAGACCATTCTAGTGGTCATATTTTCAGGCTATAAGTAAGGGTTACCAGAATTAGAATTCTTTTACTGATGGCGCAATCACTCATATCCGACAGTTGAAATTAAGATGTTCTTTCACTGAGCTCACAAATCAGCTTGACTGTTTCAAATTCCTCATTGAGAATCCTTAGTTTCGATCATCTGTGAAGACCAAAGCTTCACCAGACAAAGTTCTGCAACATTGACCCCCATCTGTTTGTTCACGTTGGCGACAGTTGCCAATTTAAAGACCAGCGCCATGAACATTTAAGGGCCTCTGTAGATCACTTGCCTTTGAGCAACAGATTTTGCAGTGAGCTTGCTTTTCCAACACTTATCCTGATGATATAAGTTTCAAGTAAGAATAAGGGATACCCTCAGTGACTGTCTTGGAGAGACACACGCCAAGAGTCATTGTCACTTGCAAAGGTAAAATAAATTAACTACATGCTGTGTAACCAGTGTGCTTTTCATTTTGGTCCTGGTTCCCTCAATTCATATTCATTTTCAGATGTCGGTGCAGTATAATCCTTTCACCTTGTATACACGGACACTGTAATGTCACCGCTGAGACAACTTTTGCTTCCCATTGATTCACTCATGTTAAATACAGTGAAACCTCCCTATACTGAACGCCCTTGGGACCGAACAAAAGTGTTCGGTATAGAGAGGTGTTCGGTTTAGGGAGGTTTCCACATTCTGGCTTCATGTCTGACCAACCGTACTATAAAGATACCAGCTGAGATCATTTTGGTGGGAGATACTCATGTTAACTACATGTACAGCATTAAATAAATTAACCAAAACAAAAAGTAAATTTTGATTGTTTTGTTAGTTGGGAAAGATGTACTGACTATGAGAGAGCAAAGTTCAGATGTGTACATGCACAGGTATATATAATAATAAAAAAAACATTAACATATAGTGTATGTTCATATTGAAATAACATGCTTATGACCTTGCACCTATTTTAGCAGAGCTGTTGCTCATTTCAGTCTACTGGTACTCCTTGAAATTAAATCCCCTGGCTTTGGCGAGACAAACATAATGACTTAATTTGTAAGATATTGTTTGTTAGAATGATTGAAAAAAACCTCCCAAAACTGGTCCAATTATCCCAGAGAGGATAGGAGCAAGGTGCTAAGTGACATTGACACTTTCACCCTCCACCCTGTTGTTGCCATCTATAGAAGTGACAACAGGTGTTCAGCAGCTTGCCTGTGGATTGTTTCTGTTGCTGCTGGTATAAGCAATAATTAAACCTGTCTCTGAAGTTAATCTGGTTAGTTTCAGCCTTATCAGTAATTACTCCCTGTAAATACACAAAAATATGCTGAATGTGTGTTCAGTACAGGGAGGTTTTTTGGAAAATGGTGTTCATTTGGGGTGTTCATGTTCACTATAGAGAGGTGTTCAGTATAGGGAGGTTTGCTTATAATGGAAGCATATGGGGAAAAAATTGGGACCGAGAAAAAGTGTTCGGTATATAGAGGTGTTCGGTAAGGGAGGTTTTACTGTACTAGGTTTTCAAATTGTCAATTTACAGCAATGGCACTTTCACAAGCTCCATTCAGGAAATATGAAGAAGGGAAGATCCAATGTACTGAGCAGTCCCATTCAGCAAAAAATGGTAAAAAGTTGGACTTCGAGGTTTTTCCAGGCATGTTTTACAAACCATATATAGGTAGTTATGGTGTGAACATAAGCACCTGGCTTTGTGTTGATGCAGGTCAGTTTGCCACACATTTTGATTGGCTCAGTGGTGCTAGTGCTTTATTTGATTTTATTCAGTGCAAGCCATACATAAAATAAGTACCTACAGGCACATACATAGGAATGAACATAGTACGTAAAATCAAAAATACATGTACACTGGAAATAAAATGTGTATAGGACAAAATATGAACAGTAATATAAAGTACAAAGAGATGTTATTAACAATGTAGACAGGTAAATTTAATTCTACACACATACATTGACTCGATAAAATAAATAAATACATACACTTAAAACCAGGATTGACACAAGTTGGATAAAAGGGATTGTGGCTAGCACCAAGGATAACCCAAGAAACTGGGTGTCAGCCTACATATTTCTATTGGGGTCCTTATACTATTGCACATATATATATTATAGCATGCTTTGTTGAAGATATGAAGTATATCAATGAGCACTGGATGCCATGTAGCAGAACGAGTTTGCCAAGCGAACAAGTTCTGCTATATGGCATCCAGTGCAAGTTGATTACTTCATATCGTCTACAAAGCATGCTATAAAATTTTTATCTCCCGTTTGGGTCGATTTGTACATTTCAATACACAAAGCAAAAATAAGAACAACATTCGCAGAAGGTTTTACTCCTCATCAACACAATTACCAATGAAACCGGAAGAGTACCGATACTACGGGAAGGCTACTGATACATCATATCATGGCATTGTAGCTTTTAGGCCTATAATACGGTATTTATACAAGCCTATTATAGTACTAAAATCGACCCAAACATGAGATAAATATATACATATACTATATATACATTTATTTTACACGATAAAAGTGAAATAGATTTAAACATAATTCATTTTTTAGAACCAATAAATTATCTCCTTCATGTAAAAAGATGAAACTCAATACAGTGGAAAAATCACATTCAGTGTACATAAATAAGGACATGTAAATCTTCTGTTCTGATTTCAGGGCCTCATCCACCAGATATTTCTTTATCTGTTGTTCAAAACTAGTTCCGTTACTCATTGATTTTATGTGGGAGGTTATTTTATTCCATTCTGTAATCCTGGTATAATAGAAACATGACGGAGTGAATGTGGTTGCAGCAGATTGAATATTTTACGTGCACGACTATCCGGAAATGCTTGGGTCTTGATTGGTGAAAGAATCGAGAGGTTTGGCATTTTGAATGGATTATTTGTACACAAAACAGAATGTAGAAACCTGACACTGAAATGCATCTGAGACAGTAAGTATCATGGTCTATGGAGCTGAATATGTTGACACATTTCAGGGCACATGTTATAAGATACAGGCAGACAATTGAAAATGCAGGGTCCATCATACTTGTTTTCCTTGTGTAGATAAAGCAATTTACAGTAATACCATGGAGGAATAAACTAGAGGTCTTGGACCAGTAGCCTCTCAAGGTCAGATCAACTGATCCATAACAGTTAATGGATCAGTTGACCTGACCTTGAGAGTTATTAACTTTTGATCGAGTACTGAATACTATGCCTGTGTGTACTGGGTATCAATATCACATGAGTAGAGCATCCCAAATTAAGTCCCATCACAATTTTGGATATGGAAATACTTATTAACTGTGAGTTTAAGAAAGGCATTGCTACACTAGAAATATTTTAAATCATTTGATAACTTTGTGTATTTTTGGAGACAAACTCGGCACCGGACAGTCAATCATGGAGGTAAGGTACATAAACACACGTGTAAAAAAAAATCTAATCACATGACCCTCTATTTTTTTTTTGTTTTAAGTTACTGCTATCAGAATAAACGTGAAGTAGCATGCAAAGAAAGTTGTGATTTTACGTTTGAAACTGGTGAAATCAGCCAGCTAATGACCCTATTTTAACATGTAAAGGTATTAGGCCTAGGTTACTGGTCCAAGACCTAGATGGAGGAACAACATTGATTGAACATGCTCTTGCAAGGCCCCATTGTTATCCCTTTAAATTTTAAAGGAGTTAAACATCACGAATCCCATATAATTGGCCCCTTCAAGCTGATGATGTTCACTGCCAGCAGTGTGACCAGCCATCCGTGCGCAGGGCATTTGACCGACGGCACAAAACCGAGCATTACTGTCATTAATGGGAGGTATGAAACAATTGGAAAAGTATCTTGAGCAATGAATTATGGGTGGATGTGAACAGGAAACTTGGCAGGCTTTATGTTGATGTTTAAATCACGGAAATTTGATGGATAGAAAGGCTTTTTAAGTCTAATTACCTGATTTGGCCAATACACTACAGTGAAATGTTTAAAAACCCCAAACCATGAAAATTTATACACGCAAATTTTCATGGTTTTGGGTTTTTAAACATTTCACTGTAGTTTTACTTTCACTGTGCTTTTATTTCCACAGTTTTGTGCCATCAGCGAAACAGGCAAAAATAAGAGTAAAGTGAAATTAAAGCAATCTACAGTGTACACACTTACACCGGCTGGTCCACCAACTTTGATTTTCCCTGTAGCTTGCAGCAAGTGCTTTCCCTAGCGCTGCCCCCCCCCCCCCCCCCCCCACCTCCACTTCTTTGGAATCCACCACCGATTTCCTGACGGAATACGGCACTGCAAAATCGCTGAAGTCTCACGGCAAGTGAACCATAGCATGGGGGTGGTGGATTCTGAAGAAAGGCCGACCTGGGGACTAATTCTAAAGGATAGCCCTCCCCCCCCCCCAAACTTTTATGAACTTGATGAGATTCTAATTTCAAATTTGAGTTGAAGATAAAAATTTTGACTGACCAACAGGACACACCACTGAATTGGTAAAATGTCCACGTAGTAGTCGGGTGGATCTGACACCCGTCCCATATGGACACGTAAGCGAAGGAAACTCCAGCTTCAATCAGACACGATTTTCAGCCGAGGATTATCAATCTACTGGAGCCAGCCGTCAATCTGATACACTTCCTTATTTCCACTTAAGCGTATCAGATTTTATTTATCAGTTATTGGTACTCTACGTTAAGTCATTATGATGTTATACGCACCTTTTTGGAGTTCCGATACAACTTTTAACGAGTCGTGATGAAAAGCAACGGGAAAAGGAAGTGCCCGTCGTGTCGCAGCGAATAGTTAGCTGATCTGTGATTGGTTGTTTTGCTAAACGACGCTCCAGAGTAATATGTTCCGGATAATAATTATTATTACACGTAAATAACCTTTATTTTATGACAATCCATCTGGAGAATATAGCAGATATTACAAAGGAGGGCAGACCCCGGCTACATCTAGATGGATGCCAAGTGTCTGCCCAGTGGCGACGCTAAGTAAAACAGGATTCTGTATTTACAATATTTAAATAATATTATTATGGACTGCTGTATGAAACCACCACTATATTTTATTTACAATATTGGCATGAAGATATGTTTATCATGATTAAAGTGAAAAGCTTGTCGCCATGCTAAAGGGCCTCCTTTCTGACAAAACATAAATGCAAACTGGACAAAGAACTTTGATTAAAACGTGACGCCAATGTTTATATATATATATATATATATATATATATATATATATATATATATATATATATATATATATATATATATATATATATATATATATATATATATATATATATATATATATATAAACATTGGCGTCACGTTTTAATCAAAGTGTCAAACCGAGAAACACATAAGTAAGGGGGGGGGGTAAGGGGGGAGCTTCAGTACTCTGGTACAGGTAATTATTTTTCTAGAGTATGTAGTACGCAAAATAAAACTTTCAAAATTTTGGATAGTACGAAGCACGTAAAATAAGACGGCTTCCAGTACGGTAAATAAAATGCCTCAGTATGCCAGTACGGGATACCCCTTACCAACCCTCATAAGTTCTTTATTAAACCAGTTCCGCCCTCTAGGGGCCAAAAGTTACATTAAATAAATTTACAAAGGCGCCCTCACAGGGTAAAATACCTAACCAAAAGAGAAAAGACAAAATATTTACAGAGTTTAGGCAATATAGTATGTATACAGTCCATAATACTGCTATATTCAATGAAATCTTGTCCTTCACATGTCATCAATACACGTGGCCTATGTCCTCACCTCAAAGCAGTTCTTGACATATTGTCCAAATACTTTCATCAGTTCGGATGAAGACTTAAATATATACATTATTTTCTGTACATTGGACATTGCATCAAAATGGTTAGTAACTTTACGGTATTCATTATGTAGAGCTTCCCTCTGCTTACAATATTTACTGCATACACAAATAAAATGGATATCATCTTCGATTTTTGACATGTTACACTGAACACACATTCTTTCTGACACAGGCATCTGCCTGTGTCAGCCCAACTCAGTTTGCAGTTTGTGTGCACTAATTCTCAACCTAGTGACATCAGTTCTTTGTGAAAATTGGTAAGAATACTTAAATATGGTTCATACTCAAAATTTAGATTTAATAATTCTATAAAATCTTAGTTTGTTACCAGCAAACTCATTTTCTTGTTTTTATCGAGTACGTCATACCACAGCTTTTTTTACTTCCTTGAATATGATCTAAATACTTCACAGTTTGTTTCCATATAGTTGTGTAAAGGGGATATCTCCCAAGCGCCCCGTAAACTGCCAAATTTTGTGGTTTTGATATTGACATTTAAAACGTACTTACAAAACTGTATGTGAAGCTTCTCAATTTTACTTTCAATACTTTTGTTTTCAAACCAGTTGATCTATTGTGTTACCTTGTTGCTTGACGTAATACTAAGCAGTGCCCACCATTCCGCTCCATACATTAGTATCGGTTTGATCAGTTGATCAAATAATTTAAGACCCACATACGGATTCACATTGCTGTTGTTGAGTGAGCTTTTTAACTGGAACAGGCCTTTTGGTGCCTTTCTGTATAAGCTATATATTTCTGGAGTTACAGATCCACTAGCAGCCAGTACAATGCCTAGGTACTCATATTCTGAAACATTTTCAACATTCAAACGGCCATACCAAAATTTATGAGGGCAAGCCCTTCCACTACTATTAAATTCTATGACTTTATTCTCTGGCATGTTTACATTCAGGTGCCCGAGAAACACATGTTCTGAGATAAGTAGATGTGTATTACGTCATGGTTCTTAGTCACGGGCTTGGAAGGGACGAAGAGGACGAAGAGGGTAGGCTAGTGTTTATTTAGATCCTCTCTTAGTTAATTCGTTATAAAACAAAATTGCTAATGAATATCATTATTTAAAAATAAATGAGGGGGCGGTCATAGCGTCGAGCTAGAACAAGCCAGGCCGCGAAGCGGTCCTGGAGAGGCGTGAAGAAATAAATACATGAGGGGGCGGTCATAGCGTCGAGCCGGAACAAACCAGGCCGCGAAACTGTCCTGGAGAGGCGTGAAGAAAGAAATAGAAATAGAACTGAAAAAGATGATTTGCTACATAGCAAATCAGTGTGTGTGTCTTCAAAGCATATTGGCATGGCAATGTGCAACTATTCCATCATATGGGAGTAGAAGTTGTAATGGCATCTCTATCTATTATAGCTTTGAAGTTATTCAAGATTTAAAATTTCTAATGGTGCTACTTAGCATAATTTAAATCGCTACAACTTTTGTTTTTAATTCATCAGGTGCGCAATAGCAAACAACCCCCTAGTAAATGTTGGAATGATATCTCTATCTATTATCGTGTTGAAGAAACTCAACATTGAAAATTTCGTAACGGCTAATTATCATAATTCAAATTACTACAATTTTTGTTTTAGATTCATTGCATGCGCAATGGTCAATAACCCCCTAGTACAAGTTGAAATGGCATCTCTATCTATAATAGTTTTGAAGCTATTCAAGATTTAAAGTTTCAAATGCTGCTAATTAGCATAATTTAAATTGCTACAACTTTTATTTTAAATTCATTAGATGCGCAATGGTCAATAACCCCCTAGTACAAGTTGAAATGACATATCAGTCATCATACTTTTGAAGATATTCAAGATTTAAAATTTCAAATGCCCTAATTTGCATAATTTTAAACATCTTCATTCCTCTGCATGAAAAGGCCCAACTCCTTGTATGGAGGAATAATCATGCCAAGTTTAGAGTTTCTATGCATAATAGTGTCAGAGAAAAACGTCGGACAAACTCACTGGTAAAGAAGAAAGAAAGAAAGAAACTAGGAAAGAAGATTTGCTTAAAGCAAATCTGTGTGTGCCTTCAAAAGTTGTAAATATTAAATGCTACAACTTTAACTTTGGTCCTTTGGTACCTCACATTCCATTCAGCTTATGGCTGGATGAAAATTTCAAAGTCCAAATGACCTTGGCCTTTGACCTTTACAGGTTACATGTAAATTGCAAAAATGTACAGCGTTACAATACCTACAATTTGAGTCCAACATGTTAGAATTGGATGGGAATTGGCAGAGTTATGGCTGGAGGAAACTTTCAAAGGTCCAAATGACATTGACTTTTGACGTTTAGAGGTCACATGCAAGTTTAAAAAATATGCAGTGTTACAATAGCTACAATTTGAGTCCAACATGATTGGATACAAATTGACCAAGTTATCGCCAGAAGAAAGCCATCATCGAAAGTGGCCTTTGAACTTGAAATGACCTTTGAGCTTGAGATGACTTCTACCTGAAGTAAACCTTGACCTTTAAAATGACACTTTGACTAAAAATTGCCTTTGACCTTGAGATGACCTTTGACCTTGACATGACCTTGACATTTGAGATGACCTTTGCCTTGCTATGATCAAACTCCTTTACACTCGGAACCACACCTACTATAGTATATAAGATATTGAAGAATTAAAACTTTAATTAGCCCTCATTTGCATCATTTTGAAAAGCATGAGCTCTCATTATAAAAAGGCCAGACTTCATCTATAGAAGTATAATTGTGCCAAGTTTTGGTGTTTCTACATATATTACTTTTCAAATGAAATGCCTGTAAAGAAAGAAAGAAAGGAAGGAAGAAAGCAAGAATTCCTAGAAAAAACAATATGTCTGTGTTGGCACACAGACATAAAAAGGCCTGGTCAGCTGGTCAGTTTCAGATTTTCCAGATACTTTTAATACTTTTCAAATGAAATAGCGAACAAATTTGCCTGTAAAGAAAGAAAGAGAGAAAAAAGAGAGAAAGAAAGAAGAAAGAAAGAAATAAAGAATTCCTGGAAAAACAATATGTCTGTGTTGGCACACAGACATAACTAGAAAATTTGATTTGCTGGTTAGCAAATCAGTCTGGGTGCCTGGAGAAACTGCAATGCAATGTATGCAGCTGTGACATAAGCTCCAAATGTGTAATGGCATGTTAACAGTATGGCCAAGTTCGTGAAAAAAGTTGCAGAATGATATAGGTAGACATGTCTTTCTTTGACCTTTCAAGGTCACTCCAGATCAAAAAAAGACAACACCACATGTAGCTTTTATGTCATTTGCTACTCAAGTTGAATAATAACTATGGCCCCAAAGTGTCCCGTTTTCCATATACAGAGATTCTAATGCTGTGTTGCCTTGCTTTGACCTTTCAAGGTCACTCAAAGTAAAAAAAGACAGCATCACATGAAAGCCTATATATCATTTCCTATTCATTTTAAATAGTAACTGTGGCCCTAAAGTGCACAGTTTTCCATATACGAAGATCTACATGGTGTGTGACGCTGATTTGACCTTTCAAGGTCACTCAAGGTCAAAAAGGACAGCACCAGGTAAAAGCCCATATGCCATTTCCTATTCATGTTTAATAGTAACTGTGGCCCAAAAATACAGTTTTCGAGATACAAGCTTATATCATTTATACATGCTCTCACTCATAGCCAGAGAATATGACAGATTTGAATTGTCCAGTGTCTCAAATTTGCATAATGTTTGTAGTAACAGGCTCAACAATATGTCTATGTGATAGGCCATCCTAAGAAACATATTTGCCATGTTAAACCATGTCACTGTCTATAATAGTTTTGAAGATATTTACGATTTAAATTGAATTATATCATATCATATCATATCATATAATATCATATCATATCATATTATATATCAATTTGCACAAAGGTAAATGTTAGAACTTCAGCTCATGCTTCATTGGATGCACCTATGGGACAGTCAGGACTATGTATTGAAGTTGGAATGGCATCTCTGTCTATAATAGTGTTGAAGATATTCAAGACTGAAATTTTGTTAATAGTTCTGAAAATATTCAAGATTGAAATTCTGTGTATTCTCTGAATTTGCATAAATTTAAATGTTTCAACTTTGGCTCATGTTTCATTGGATGCGCCTATAGCACAAACCTATGTATTGGAAGTTGGAATGGCATTTCTATCTATAATAATTTTGAAGATATTCAATATCTTAATTTTTTGTATTCACTCATTTGCATAAATTCAAATCCTACAATTTTGGTTCATGGTTCATTGGATGAGTCTATAGCCGAAAACTATATGCAGAAGTTAAAATCGCATCCCTATCTATAATATTTTTGAAGATATTCAAGATTTAAATTTTAGGTAATCATCTAATTTGCATAAATTCAAATCCTACAAGTTTGTTTCATGGTTCATTGGATGTACCTCTATCACAAACTTATATATTGAATTTGGAATGGCGTCTCTATCTATTATAGTTTTGAAGATATTCAAAATATAAATTTTCAAAGTGCCTTAATTAGCATATTTAGAATTTTACAGCTTTTGTTTACTGTCCATTAGATTGGCAGATGTCACAAACCTTTAGGTGAACTTCGAATTTTGTATCTATCTATAATAGTTTTGAAGATATGGAGCTTTAAAAATTTTATTTGTCCTTAATTAGCATAATTTTGAACATAATGACTATTCCAAATCAGAGAGACAACTTCCCTACTAGGTGTATTACCATGCCAAGTTGAAACAGTGTAGCTTGCACAGTGTCAGAGAAAAGCTCCGGACAAATTTGGCAGAGAGAAGAAAGAAAGAAAGAAAGAAAGAAAGAAAGAAAGAACTTTTCAAAAACAATATGTCTGGGTTGGCACCCAGACATAATAAAGAATTCAAAGAAAAACAGAAAAAGGTGTATTGACACACACACTTTAATAAAGAATTTTAGGTAAAGCAAAAAAGTGTGTTGACACACACACTTTAATGAAACTAGTATCTTTAATAGTTTTGAAACTTTTTAACATGTTAATTTTTTTGCATTTGCCTAATTTGCATTAATTGAAAGCCTGCAACTTTGGCTTACAGTTCACTGGGTGGGGCTTTGCCACAAGCCCACATATTTTAAGTAGGACTGGCACCTCTATCTATAATAGTTTTGAAGCTATTCAAGATTTACATTTTGCATGTTTATTGCATCAATTAAAATCCTATAACTTTGGTTGATTGTTCATGGGATGCAGCTTTGCCACAAACCTATAAATTGAATTTGGAATGGTATGTCTATGTATAACTATTTTGGAGATATTCAACTTTGAAATTTTTTAACGCCCCTTATTAGCATAATTTGAAATTCTACTTAACTTATACTGTCCATTATATTGGGAGGTGTGACAAACCTATATATGCACATTGCAATATTGAGTATCTGCAAAAGTTTGGAAGATATGGAGCTGATACAATTTTAATTGCCCCTAATTTGCATACTTTTAAACATTATGACTATTCCAAACGAGATGCACAATTTCACTGGTTAGGTCAGTCACCATGGCAATTTTGGTGGTTTTTGAAAAAAAATAGTGCTTGAGAAAATCTCCACACTAACTTAGTTGTGAAGAAGAAAGAAAAGAAAGAAAAAGAAAGAAAGAAAAAGAAAGAAAGAAAGAAAGAAAGAAAAAAAATCCAATGTTTACTTATAAAGTTAAACCTCTCTATAGTGGGCACCCTTGGGACCAGAGAAAAGTCACCCCTGGGACCAGAGAAAAGTGCCCACTCCTGAGACGGTCAGCCCTTCTGGGCAGTATGGATGAGTATATGTGGATATGCATGTACATTATTGATACATGCACATACACATGCACATATATGCACAGTGTACACATATTATTCAAGGGGATGTGCATACATGCAACAAAAACTGTTTTCCTCCCTTTATTACATAAACAAATTTTAACAGAACTGTCAAGAAACTACATGTACATGTACCTGTGAACCAAGACAAGCACTATACTGTCTCAGTGTCAACTATGAAGAACAGGTTTCATCTCACTTGTTACAAGAAAACAAAAACTTGAAGGTGTCCACTGTGATAACAAAAATCGACACACTTTTCACAATTCACAAAGTTGTGAAAAACAGTCACTGAGGACTGGACGACCATACTTTGATTGGTCTGGCCAAATAGTTTATTTTTAACAGAGGGTCCACTTAGGCTTGTTCTGCCTAGAAGTCCAGAGGCTGGTTGTGTTCCCTTGGGACTGATAAGCTCAGCAGACTGACATAACCTCAGGCAGAAACAGACCTGCCAGGCTACCAGTCTCAGTCATGGTGCCCTGACAGCTCTGTGCAGCACTAGGGGGAACTATAGCCTGCCTGGTACATATGGCAGCATGGAGCAGATTTGTTCTTGTATGGACAGAAAGAGATTCTCTGTGTTTTATTGAGAGCCTCATTACACAGTTGTTGGGAGTCCCCCAGCCCACCCCACCCATTTGCTACAAGGCCCAAACCTTGCACACCATACACCTAGCATGCATGGATAGAAAGCTGCCTATGAAATAGGTTCAAGCTAATTAAAAATGAATGCAAAATGGTTGCCTAGCACCATGGAGGCCAAGCAATAGGTCAACAAGCAATTGAAGCCTGCATGTGTGGATTGTTGAGAAATTCAGTGAATTTAGCATACATTAAAATTCCCCAACTTTTGTTTGCATGCTATTGGATTTGCCAGTTGTCTCAAACCTATATATCTGTGTAAGTTAGAACTTTGTGTCTATCTATAATATTTTTAAAGATATAGAGCTTTTAAAATTTTAATTGCCCCTCATTTGCATAATTTTAATCATCATGACTATTCCAAACCAAAAGGCAAAATTTCATTGGTCGGTAAGTCACCATGACAAGTTTGGTGGTTTTGGGAATAATGGTGTCTGAGAAAAATTCCAGACAAATTTGGGTGCCATGAAAATAAATAAATAAATAAGCAGCTTTTCTGGGCGCACTTTGCGTGCAGTGTATTAAGTGTGCTAGGGCAAGCTGTTGACTCAGTCCAAAATGAAAGAGAAATTTGTCTTTTTTTGTTCTTGTGGGTAAACTTTAAATAAGATTTTTCTTTCTAGTAAAGTGTAAGATATTTAAATTAAAGTCTGATAAGACCCTCCTCCTACAACTCTCTTTATAGCGCACATACTTTTATTTTCATCTTAATAGTATAGGCCTACACAGAGTATCTTTGCCGATAAATGGTTAAATGGCCAGCTGCAAATTTATGCGTTTGGAGTTGCGCGATGGTTTTGAATGACTCTTTGCTATCCTTAAATACAAATTGATATTTTTTGGTAGGCTTACTTGTAGTCAGCTAAAGGACGCCTACATCAAGCCCAGCGTTAATTTGCTCTCTGGCTAGGCCAAAGACAAAACCGGCGATCGCATCATAAAGATTGGAGGTGAAAAGTTGCTCAATGTAAATAAATAAACAATGATTATAATAGAGTCAAGATATAAACTCGATGTCGGGCTTCATGATAAATAGACCTAATACCGTTGCGGGAGAAAACCACTCCTAGGCCTGTGTATTAGGTCAACTATAATGGTCTCGAGCAGACTCATGATGCAAAAGGAAAAGATCAGTTGCGTGTCACGGAGGTTCTAAGCTGTTACACTTCTCACGCTAGGGTTCAAAACGTCACATTTTACCAATTTCGTGGATAAAATCGATAAAGTTTCTCAATTCCGTGTGTTTAAGAATTATGTGGACAAAATGAGGTTGTTTTTTTAAATTCGTGTACGAAATTGAGAAACTGAACGATTCTGTTAACAAAATTGTATTATCTTTAGATTTCCGTGAACCAAACTGTTATACTTGTGTGCATGAAATCGAGTAAGCTATGAATTTTGTGAAATGTTCTTCCGATTTCGTTAACAAAACTGGGTAACATATGGATTACGTGACATCAATTTTATTTTGTGCACAAGATTTGATCAAAACATGGATTTTGTGGACAAGACTGGACAGCTTTTACGATTTTGTGGACGAAATTCAAAGTCTTACCCAATTCGGTGGACAAAATTGGTAAATTGAAGGATTCTGTGGACAGAATTGGTAAACTTAACAATGTTGTGAACGAAATCGATATGTTAAACAATTCTGTAGATCCCAATTTTCAATTTCGTTGACGAAATTGATAAAAGCTTACACTTTTGTAGACAAAATTCATATTATATGATTTTGTGCACAGAATTGATAATGTATTACAATGCCATGCATAGAATTCAACAAGCTTGTTGGATTTTGTGAAGTACTTTCAATTTTGTGATTTTTCTTCCAGTGTCGTCCAGAAAATCGTAAGAGTAGTTTAATTTCGTGGTGGCCGGGACTTCGATCCTGCAATTTGCCCTTACAATTTTGTGAATCCTCTTGTGATTCCGTCCACGATAACGATAAGTACATGTATTACGATTTTGTGCACGAAATCTCTGATGTTACACTTGGCACCCCATAGAAGCTTCCCAATTCTGCTTTAGCTGGTAACATTGGTAGCTTTCCTATATATACCCAGCAAGTATTTGCAAAATTTGTTGTGGATATTTTCGTAGCTTGATCACAGGCTGAAGTTGTATTCATTTAACCCCTTAAGTATAAACGGACTCCAAACATCACTGCTGTAAGGCAGAACTGGTTATATCAGCGAATTAAATAGTTTTTGTTGCAAGGTATACATTTTTTGGGGGGAAACTACCTTAACTTAAATAAAGCTTTACTTGCTTGGCTACATAATTTGTTAATCGCAGTTGTGAATACTCCAGAAGCACAGAATTCAATACCCAACTGGCAAAAATTTGCCGCAATACCTATGGTATCTGTCCAACCTTGGAGGAATCAACGTGATTCCTCCAAGGTCCCACAATGGAATGTACATGTTTTGATTTTCCTTCCTCCTTTATTAAAAATCATAACTTTTGGTTTAGAGGTATTGACCTACGAGTATGGCCCGATATGGAAAGTGCCCCACCCCCGCCGTCTTGATCGGCTGATTAATACAACACTTCACTCCTTCACCGTTGATAACGTCAGTGTATAGTCTGATTAACATATGCATCGTTAATGAGATACAACAAATATTATACATTTATTATTCTTTCACTTAGCTTTTGTATGAGGAGATGTACAGGTCATGTACGCGAATTTTGAAAGACGTTAACGGAAGTTCATGACGTCCTTATGGCGTGGCTTAAAAGTCTGTTATTTTTGCACCTAATTAAGGTCTTTCAAACTTGAAGACAGCGAAACAGAAAGAAAAAATTGCTTCAAAGCAAACCTGTCTTTGTGCTTACAAAGGAAAGTTACTGCCTTGTGCATTCAACTTGAAATGGGAACAGCTACATGAGAGAATACGCGATAAAAGAAGAAAAAACTGGTAGCAAAACAAGGCTCTAGGCATAAAAAGAGATGTGCAAGTGAAAAGGAAATGCCAAACAGAAAGGAAGAATTCTTGATAAGGCAGAATGTCAAGTGTCAGCAAACAAACAAAATTTGGGCGTGCAGGTATAAAAAATGGGCTAATTCTAGTAGAGTTTTTAATGCGTCTTTGATTCGTTTGTAGATCACCGTTGACACAACAGCACGAAGTAACGGGAAAATGGTCACTACACGGTGGCATAAAAGTGTTATGTCTGACATTAATGTAAACAACAAATCCCAGCCCAAGTGTTCGGGTATCGGGGGTGTTCGGCTAATTGAGGGTCGGGGGCGTGGCCTTGTGGCTACATCCTGCACAGTCATGTAACCTCGTAGTCACCTGTACATGCACATGCATTGGGGAATTTACCAGCTCCGATACTTTTGTATTTATATAAATTACAAAAACTTTAAGAAAAATAAAGTGTAAGATGAAAAAGAACTTGATAAAAATTCCAACCACTTGGGGAAAAAGGTTCATAGGATTCATAAACTATAGGCTAACAGTACAATCACTTTTCAATATCAATTAGGCTAAATTACTAATGTTACCGGTACATGCATATGTGAAGTATATACATCTGTCTTACCTGTTGCAGTGCATTTTCATATGCATAATTTGATGACATAAAACATCAACTTATTGTCCACCATTAACACACAATATGTATGTTACACTTTCTCATACTGCTAAACTTCAGAATGCTCTTACTAGTTTGGTAAGTTAAAACCAGTTTATGGTACGTACAGCTGTAGAAGGTCTCACCATGATACGTACACACGATTGTAGTATTGACACCCTTTGCATATATTAATGCCACAAATTTGATGAAAGTATTGAATATTAAACAAAAGTGTGATGTTTTGTATCAAATATCGATGAATTTCCCGAAAATTGGTTCCTTCAAGGGGGTAAGCGTTTGAAAACTATAGCCTTGACAGTTTAAATGTTGCTTTGGAACCTAAATCAAGTGTTCGGTGTTCAGAGTGCAGGGGTGTTCGGGAATTGCAGATTCCAATACTTGGCTCTCCTACAATAAAAAACTTGGGACCCGAAACGCGTCTTCGGGTAACAGAGGTAATCGGATATCACAGGTGTTCGGTTTGCCTCGTTTTACTGTAGTTGCACGTTTGGCTTGCCATAATTTTAGAATATCGCCACTGGTGCATACGCGTTGCAGTTCCACAAACACTGTCTGGGGATGAAAATGAAACCACCATTATATTTCCTGTATATTTTCATACTAGCATGAAGGCGTATAACTTTTGTTGCGTCACCTCTTATAATGAAGTGTGCAGTTGCTGTTGTACAGGCACCTTTCCTTGAAAAAATGCAAGACACAAAAAAAAAAAAAAAAAAAAAAAAAAAACCAAAAACAAAAAAAAAAAAACAAAACAAAAAAAAAACCAACAGCGAGTCTACAGTTAGAATCAAAAGTTATTCCCGTGTTTACCTGTCATAGCCAGGAAACACGTGCTCTGTGCACGGCTTGCCAGCATTACGTCACTGTGCATAAATAGGTGATTCGCCCTGTTTATAAAATTCATCAGGGAAAAAATATCTGTCAAACAAAACAACACAAACAGATTGATAACTTCATGTAATAGTCAAGCCGAAACAGTGGGCTAATTACAGGTAAATGGCTCCCAAAGGTGTGAGCACAAGACAACCAGGAACTATTTAGTACGATAACCTAGGCCTGACTGGCTGCAATGGTGTATTCATATTCATTTTTAACATTATATTCATGGCTGGAATACATGTGTATCCCAAGTCCTGGAATGAGGGGTATATTATTCCAATTCGTAAGAAAGGTGACGTCATGTGTCTGGAAAATTATAGAGGACTAATAATTAATAATAGCCTGTATAAAGTTTTTAACAGTTTTCTAAGTCACAGGTTAGAGAACTTTGCTGATAATAAAAAATTGATTCATTGTAAA
This sequence comes from Hermodice carunculata, assembly GCA_964020975.1. Classification (NCBI taxonomy): domain Eukaryota; kingdom Metazoa; phylum Annelida; class Polychaeta; order Eunicida; family Amphinomidae; genus Hermodice; species Hermodice carunculata. The sequence continues at coordinate 41,482,318 of OZ026627.1, forward strand.
CAATTGCTTTCCAAAAACAGGCACGGACATCTGATCACCTATTCGTTTTGAGAGTTCTTACTCATACATGTAAATACCGCAGAATTAAAAATAGCAAGCTATACATGTGCTTCATAGATTTTGAAAAGGCATATGACCGGGTATGGCAGACTGGTCTTCTTTATAAACTATAATGTCCAGAAATTCGAGGTTTATATTACAAAATGGTCAAAGCATTGTGTAGTTACAACAAGCTATGTATTAAATTCAATGGTATAAGAAGTGAATTTTTTAATTCCAATGTTGGGGTGAAGCAGGGCAATGTACTCAGCCCACAGTAATTCAATATATTTATAAATGATCTACCAGATTTCATTGGTGACGACAAAAATACACCAGTACTATATGCAAAAAGCAATTGCCTCATGTGCGCTGATGACCTGGTTAGGATATCTACTTCTCCTGACAGTGTGCAAAAAGCAATAAGCAAAGTGAAGGTATTTTATGATAAATGGAATCTTACTGTGAACAAGGAGAAATCTGAAATCATGGAGATGAGTAAAAGTGGCCACATGCAAAGTAAAAAATTCAAATTCATGTATGGTAACACAAAGGTCAACTCTTTCAGATATCTAGGCATGACCTTGTCATTAAATAGTACCCCAACAGTTTCAGCTGAGGACCTCGGCAACAAGGCCACAAAAGCGCCTTTCCACTTATAAAATCAATTTGTGGCAGTAACATACTGCCTAGTATTGGAATTCAAATATACGAACAACTGAGATAACCAATAAGTTTATAAGGTTGCAAAATATGGGGGGGGGGGGATCATTTAAAGTCCAAACAAGGTAAAGAAACTAAACGTTGAAAATAAATACCGGAAAATGAAGTTTGAAAAATGCACTTAAACTTTTGTAAATTCCTACTTCGGGCCAATAATAAAGCAACAAATACAGCAGTTTATGGAGAAATGGGTAGCTATCCATTGTACAAAAATATCATTAGGCATAAACATGCAACTAAATATTTAAATCACATAGAAAGTTCAGATGAAGATTCCCTATTAAAGATAGCATATGCAGAAGCTAACAACATATGTAATGGTAAGGACACATGGCTGGACGACCTGAATAATATATTCACATGTTTCAAATCAAATCAAAACAGATCAGGCGATTATGATACGATAGATTGGAAAACCATAGCTGATCAGCTAAGCTGCAATTTTAGTACATGTTGGAAAAATTGTTTGGACAAAAAAAAAAGACAATCAGTTCATAGGTGATAAATTAAGATTCCACAGAGGTTTCAAGAATAACATGAGACATGAAAAATATCTATTAAGCATCAAAAACCAAGATTTTAGAACAGTGCTAACAAAACTGCGGGTCAGTGCACCCTCGCTTTTTTTGCACATATTTTAGCGTGTTGTTTTATTGTGTTATATTCCAGTATTTATTTTAAAGTTTATTCTCTGCAAATAGCAGCAACCACTTGATGTAGCTGTTGGTCCCTAGAGGGCGAGTATGGCTAATAAACACTTTGACCTTTAGCCCCCAAGCTTGGGCCCTGTCGTTCAAACCTGGAACAGAATACTGTACAGGTCTGGTGACTTTCTGTGACACTGGACATCTCTGGCCTCAGGACCCGGTAATAATTGCTTGTGTTGCAGACGTCATTTTTGACCGGCCTTTGAACCCAGGTTTGTTAATGTAAATGGAAGTGAAGAGTTGATCATTAAGGATATGTTAACGCTAGTCTGTGTATCTACACCGTGCTCCTGATAACAGTGAGTAAAGATTTTATTGACAAGTGTGCATATGTCCACAGTCAGGGAGCAGACTAGCCATTCAATGGCAGCTCCCTGATACAGTAGACTTTTATGCACTGATTCACATCAGGAATAATCAATAATTCAGGGACCTACTACTCAATAACACGTCCCTGGCCTTAGACCAGTGGCCAACCCTAAAAAGTGACTTATTTAAGCATATACCCCTCCCTATGATAGAACAAATCACAATCCATTTTTTTTATTAAAGATTGGCATATTCTGCATTGGATTATGATGGTTGTGGTCTTTTAATTTGATGGCAGGGGTATTTTATAGCCATATCTTTGAAAATAGTAGTCATCACTTTAACTATAATTCCATACAAGACACTACTGAGCATAACTTCAAAAATAAATTCAAGAAACATACCAAATATGGCTCATAGTATCTGAAATAATATGGCACGCACTGCACAAATGATGTTTGCATGGTTTTGTTGTCATAAAATGTCAAAAATACCAAATTTTGGCAAATTAGCGCAAAATTTCCTTCAAGTTCCATATTCTACGGCGCATAAAATGTTACACAGTGCTCAAAGTCCTTGCTCTAGGAAAACATTTAATGAACCAAAAATTGCCCTAATTTTCGAGCTTAAAGGCAATATGCTAAATATAGACTCACCTTTCTCAGAATTTAAATTGCAGAGAAAAGAGTTACCCCACCCTCCTTATTTTCTGGCAGGTCTGAAAGGGTAATTTTTTTTACCAGAACTGTCATAATCTAACTATACAATCAAAAGTAAACAGGTAATGGTTGCAAATCATAACAATGTAAGTTTTCAGTCATCCAGTAGTTGTCAAATAAAGCATAAAACTAGAAAAGAAGATTTGCTTTACAGCAAATCTATCTGGGTGCCTTCAAAATGAGAACAGTTTGAAATGCTATATTTTGCCATTGTTCAGCATAATCTAAATTTCGTGTATTAGCTTAATTTTCATAAATTAAATGTTCAGCTTTGGTTCTTGGTTCAAGGGATGTGGCCATGTCCCAAACTTATAAAGTGAAGTTTGAATGAAACTAGTATCTATAGTAGTTTTGAAGCTATTCAACATTTTAATTTTGTGTATTTGTCTAATTTGCATGAGTCATAAGCCTAGAAGAACTTTGGTTAATGGTTCATTGGATGCGGCTTTGCCACAAACCTACAAATTGGAGTTGGAATGGCATCTCTATGAACAATAGTTTTGGAGATACTCAACTTTTAAATTTATCAATGCCCTTATTAGCATAATTTGAAATTTTACTACTATACTGTCCATTATAGTGGCAAGTGTCACAAAGGTATATATGCACATTGAAATTTTGAGTCCATCTGCAATAGTTTGGAAGATGTGGCGCTTTTAAAGTTTTTGTTGACTCTAAAATTTGCATAATTTTAAACATCATGACTATTCCAAATGAGATGCACAATTTTGCTGGTTATGTCAGTCACCATGACAAGTTTAGTGGTTTTTTCCAATAGTGTCTGAAAAAAAAACTCTGGACCAACTTGGTCAGAAAGAAAGACATTGGCTTTTCATTTCTTTGTTAATTGATCTGAGATGAAAGACCACCTGTCCTTTGTGACCACTTTTGTCTGGCATTAGGGGTGATCTTAAATTGCAGGTACCACTGTACAGTGAAACCTCTCTACAGTGGGCACCTTCGTGACCAGAGAAAAGTGCCCACACTTGAAGGGGTCAGCCCTTCTGGGCAGTAATGATGAGTATATGTGCATGTACAGTGTACACATATTATAATTCAGAGGGTTGTGTATACATGTAATACAAAACTGTCTTTGTTCCTTTATTACATAAACAAATTTTAGCAGATGCTGTCACAAAACTACCTGTACATGTACCTCTGAGATGAGACATGCACTATACTGACTCAGTATTAGCTATGAAAAACAGGCTTCATCTTACTGGTTGCAAGAAAACCAAGACATGAAAGTGTCCAATGAGATGACACGAATTCACACACTTTTTCAAAATTCACCAAAATGTGAAAACAGTCACTGAGGACTATAAGTCAGACTTTCATCAGTCCAGCAAACTCAGCTCTGTATGTAGTTTATTTTTAAGAGAGGGTACACTCTGGCTTGTTCTGCCTAGAATTCCATCCCCTTTGATCCCTTGGGACTGATAAGCCTAGCAGACTCCTAGCCTCAGGCGAACTCTGACTGGTCAGTCTCAGCCATGGTGCACTTACAGCTCTGTCCAGCATTAGTGTGAAAATGGATCAGATATGTTTCTTGCATGAACAGAAAGAGATTCTCTGTATTTTTTTGAGAACCTGGGAGTTAGTATAGACACATTTGTTTTACATGGATTGTGAAAGAAGTCAAGCATGACTTATCGAGTCACTCCCCATGGCACAGATGTTGGCGTATACTTCCTAGCTTGTCTGTGGTGGAGGAAACCGAAGAACTCGGAGAAAACCACCGTGCACGGTTAAAGTGGTAGGAACTTTCTCCACATGCTTCACCAGGACGAGAATCGAACCCGGGTTGCAGAGATGAAAGGCGAGTGCCTTACCCCTCAGCCAACTGTTCCCCCCACCCCACCCCTACCTCTCATTTGCCATAAGACCCAAACCTTTCAAACCATAAACCCAGCAGGCATGGCGAGAAGGCTGCCTATGAGACAGGTTCAAGTATCATGCATGCAAAATGGTTGCCTAGCACCATGGAGGCTTTTAACATGCAGTACAGCAGAAGTCCTAGTCAAAATGTGGATTGTTGGGAAATTCACTGAATTTAGCATACATTAAAATGCCCTAACTTTTGTTTGCATACTATTGGATTTGCCAGTTGTCTCAAACCTATATGTTTAAGTTAGAACTTTGTGTCTAACTCCAATAGTTTAGAAGATATGGAGCTTTTAAAATTCTAATTGCCCCTCATTTGCATAATTTTAATCATCATGACTATTCCAAGTCAGGTGCCTAATTTCACTGGTATGTCAGTCACCATGGCAAATGTGGTCGTTTTCAGAATAGAAGGGTCTGAGAAAAACCCTGGACAAATCTGGTCGTAAAGAAGAAAGAAAGAAAGAAAGGAAGGAAGGAAGGAAGGATGGAAGGAGGGAAGAAAGAAGAATCATTGGAAAAACAAAATGTCTGGGTTGGCACCCAGACATAATAAATCACATGCTGGAACTTACTTTCTCCACTGTGCAACGCTGCGCACGATACCGCCGGGCTCGTCAAAGCCAAGTGGTGTCGGGCGCAACATCGCACAGTGGAGAAAGTAAGTTCCAGTATGTGATTAATTTTATGCTTTGGTTGCAAATCATATAACACAGCCCTGTATCATCAAGTACAAACAGACAGACAGGCAGATATAAATTGTGCCAGTGTTTGGGTAAGTTCCATGCACTATGCTTCCATCTCCTAAGGTTATGATAGATCACGGGATATAGATAAATTGACAAATGATAAAGCCATCATAAGTCCTGGGAAAAAAAGTACGTAGTTAATGTGTGTTAGTATATGACATTCATGGCCAGCATTGGCAAGCTATTTGGAGATGGTGGACTATGTGACAAGTTTTTTTTTTTTTTTTTTTTTTTTTTTCAAATATTGCCAAATACTAGTATGTTGATAATTTCTGTAACATAGAGTCATTTTCCATTGTATCAAGGTACATGCAAATTCTGATATAAGGTTTTTAACTGCAAAATTGTGACAGAAAATTTATCAGTGTTTTGGACGAAATAATAGGTTTGTTCTTCATTTCATATCCAAACTAAAAATTTTAAAGGAAGGTGACATTAAATTCACTTGCACTGGATCAATTAGTTTGTTCTTGTGTCAAGTTTTAATTTTATCAATGAGTAAGTATTATCAATTGAAGAATAGCGTGGTATAGGGACAAAGCAGTGATTTTTCTTATTTCCAAAAAATGAGGGGGTAGGGGTAATACTTTTTGGTGCTTATAAATTTTTGAGAAACTTGGGATAATAATTTCCATGCAACCTCATAGCCTTATGGCTAAGGTAATTTTTGGTGTATAAAAATGCAATATTGGACAAGAATTGTAAGTTTTTTGACATATTTTTGGGAGATAAAAATGTCAAAATCAAAAATGTTTTTGCATAATTGTGCAGTTTTCTACATTTTTTCCCATCTCTAGGTTCTTAAATGTCTAGTATCATTATTTTCTTACTTTTTCACATAAGTTTTCTTTAATATAAGCACAATGTCATCAAGTTTCAGGAAATATTGCTGATTTTATGCAAAAAAACAAGCAAAGTGAGAATTTATTGATATGTAGAGCGATTCTTCATTATAAATGGTGATAAGATACACCTGTCACTAAAATAAATGACCACAACCATCATTTTCCTATGTCTCACAACCCAATCTTCAATAAAAAATGGGTTGTGTCTTGTTCTACCATGGGGAGGGGTACCCGAGTACTTTTGGGCTTTGACCACTACCCTACCTGGAACAGCATAGACAGTGGTACTTCGGTCTTCATGTGTTGGAATAATTATATAAACTTATTCTACAAACAAATTAATACAACTAAGTAGGGACACAATGGGGAGCTTTAGAAATTTTCTATCTCCGGTGGCGTGTTTGGCCAGAAAAAGGTACCCCAGGCAGTCTTCCGTGACGCCAGTGCTTTCTACCAGGATGGAGTAATGAGGTACGAAAAACCTAAAACAATAATTTCGTAATGTTCTAAAAGTTTAATTTTTCCTAAGCATGCATGTCTGTCAACTGAAAGAGCAAAGCAATACTTCACTAATTTGTCTTCTGAAATTGTTTTATTTTGTCAACAAACAATGAGGTAAAATTTTCTACAGACGCAGCTTGTGAGCAAAAGAAATCAATTCATTTCGTGAGCAATGAAGGAATAAAATCACAGATAGAATTGCCACAGCAAAGCTAAAGTACTTCGGTGTATTTACAAGCAGTAAGTGAACACAGGTGGTGCAGGAAAGTTTACAATGATAGAGCAGATATAGCAACAGGGTAAACTAGGAAAGATGATTTGCTGCATAGCAAATCAGTATGTGTGTCTTCAAAGTATATTGGTATGGCAATTGTTGACACGCACACACTTTAATGATAGAATGCATGAGCAGGGATCTTGAGCATTTCCTGGACTGTGTAATTGTATATAAATAATGTACCCAAAATGTTTTCTTTAAGAGCCACTGAACTGACTGGTGTCCAGAAAGAAAACATTAACTTATAATTAAATTACCAAACAGACATAGCCATTCAATCAATGCAGCCAATGTTTATATGACAAAATTAACTCATTCAGGGATGAACCCAAAGGATATGCTCTTTGCTAATTCTTTCAAATTTGCATTGCTAATACAATGTGTGAAACAAACAAAAAAGGTCAGAATATCACAAATCATGAGCAGATATTATATTCTATTATGATTGTCAGAAATTTTAAATCAGAACCCCCTAATTTAAAAGATAAGAATACTCAGTATATCCCTTTGATACAAATTTTACTGACAGTAAATGAAGACTTCTGTCCTGAATGAGTCAAGGGATGCCTCATTTTCAAAGGGTCATTTTGATGTCACATCTTGTAAAATATATACCAGGGTTATGGCTTGTTTGCAGTTTAATTGAGATGTGACACCCCTGTAAAAATGTCCCACAGGTCTTACAATGTTGATAAAGGCTGTGGATTATGAGTGAAATCTATTGGGGGTAATAAAATACACATAAACTTAAGGAGGAAAGGGTAGGGTTTGTTTTGATGTGGTTACACTTGCCAGGACTTTGGAATAAGCTGGCCATTTGATACCAATCATTCACTGTCACTGGTCATGTGTGTTTGGTGGGGTGGCAGACACATAGCAGGGCCAGCTCCACAGTAAAATGGTGTCCCTGCAGCCGGATTATTTTGTAAAAAATCCAATTATTTGACGCTACAAAAGTGAAAATAAAACCCATTTAAATGTCTACAGCAGCACCCATGTGGACCTGTTTACAAACACCACTAATTATAGCAGCCGGGTTGAGTGGCAGGGCAAAGAGATCAGTGATAGGCTGTTTGGCCCATCAGCACTCTGGTCACAACTAATGAGACGGCCCCCAGAGCTCAGGTTAGGTGGAATGCACTGTATATAACATATTGAAGATTTAAAACTTTAATTAGCCCTCATTTGCATAATTTTGAAAAGCATGACCTCTCATTATAAAAAGGCCAGCCTTTATCTACAGAAGTATAATTGTGCCAAGTTTGGAGTTTCTACATATAATACTTTTCAAATGAAATGTCGGACAAATTTGCCTGTAAAGAAAGAAAGAAAGAAAGAAAGAAAGAAAGAAAGAAAGAAAGAAGAAAGAAAGAAAGAAACTAGAAAGGAAGATTTGCTTTAAAGCAAATCTGTCTGTGTGCCTTTAAAAGCTGTAAATATTAAATGGTACAACTTATGTGCTTAGGTACTTCACATTGCATTAAGCTAATGGCTGGATGATATTTCCAAGTTCAAATAACCTTGACCTTTTACCTTTAACCTTTATAGGTCACACGTAAATTGCAAAAAATGTACAGTGTTACAATACCCACAATTTAAGTCCAACATGATTAGAATTGGATGGAAATTGGCCGCGTTATGGCTGGGTGAAACTTTGAAAGGTCCAGATGACATTGACCTTTGACCTTTTGGGGTCACATGTAATTTTCAAAATGTGCAGTGTTGCAATAGCTACAATTTGAACCAAACATGATCAAAATTGGATAAAAATTGACCACGTTATGGCTAGAAGAAAGCCCCCATCGAAAGTGGCCTTTGACCTTGAAATGACCTTTGACCTTGAGATGACCTCTACCTGAAGTGAACCTTCACCTCAAAAATGACACCTTGGCCTTAAACTGACCTTTGACCTTGACATGACCTTGACATTTGAGATGGCCTTTACCTTGCTATGATCGAACTCCTATACACTCGGAACCACATCTCATATAGTATATAAAATATTGATGATTTAAAACTTTAGTTAGCCCTCATTTGCATAATTTTGAAAAGCATGACTCTCATTACAAAAAGGCCAGACTTCATCTATAGAAGTATAATTTTGCCAAGTTTGGAGTTTCTATGCGTAATACTTTTTAAATAAAATGTCGGACAAACTTGTCTGGAAAGAAAGAAAGAAAGAAAGAGATAAAGAAAGAAAGAAAGAAAGAAAGAAAGAAAGAAAGAAAGAAAGAAAGAAAGAAAGAAAGAAAGAAAAACAATATGTCTGTGTTGGCACACAGACATTAAGAAAGAAAAAAAGTGAGAAAGAAAGAAAGAAAGAATTCCGAGAAAAACAATATGTCTGTTGGCACACATCCATAAAAAAGAAAAAAAGGAAAGAAAGAAAGACAACATTTTTGATAGTATGTAATGATATATAAACTACCACAGACTGTGCCATCATTCTTTTCCATTTCATTCTCATGAACCAAGTAGTCTTCTAAGCATGATACAACTTGTAGACGTCAGTCTATTCATACTTGTGCATGCTTTGTTTACATTGAACACTGACCTGGCTACCCGTGGCTTGTACGATATCCTAACCTTGCAACCTCACTGCAAGGAAAACTACAGATTCCTGTGGCTTTCAGTTGAATCTGTTATGTCTTACCCAATTAATTAATTATGTGTTGTTCCGATGTTCTAAGTTACGTCTTGTCTGTCTTGTGTAAAAATGACAAAAGCAGTCACACACGGCATTCTGTGTGCTACTCAGGGGCACACATGCAGACAAGCATGCTGCCCGTAGCCTGATATTAAACCCAGGCTCTCTTATCTGGGCTAAAAGTATCAATTACCAAAGCGGACCCCAGAATCTTGACTGATGCCATCTTTGAAGCCTTTGGTACTTCACATTCCATTATGCTTATGGCTAGTTTTAACAAAAAGGCCTGAATGAGCTTGACCTTTAATCTTTAGGCATTGCATGTAAATTACAAAAATACGCAGTGTTGCAATACCTACAGGTTGGGTCCAACATGGTTAAAATTGGTTGAAAATTGACCGAGTTATGGCTAGATGAAAATTTCAAATGTGAAAATGACATTGACCTTTGACCTTTACAGGTCACATGTAAATTACAAAAATGTGCAGTCTAACCAACATATTAATCGAAATTGGATTGATTACCTGTACCTATAATATTTTTGGAGATATTCAAGATTTAAATTTTCAAATGGCCCTAATTTGCACAATTTTCAAAACCGTTGAACCTCTTTACAAAAAGACCAGGCTTCATGTATGGAAGTATAATCATGCCAAGTTTGGAGTTTCTATGTAAAATACTTTTCAAATGAAATGTCGGACAAATTTGCCTGTAAAGAAAGAAAGAAAGAAAGAAAGAAAGAAAGAAAGAAAGAAAGAAAGAAAGAAAGAATTCCTAGAAAAACAGTATGTCTGTGTTGGCACACAGACATAATAAAGAATTCCTAGAAAAACAGAAAAGTGTGTGCTGACACACACACTTTAATTAGAATTTCAGAGCGCAGGGAGGAAAGGGCATAGTGATACACTTTATAAGGGCTCCCATGGGGTCCTCCCCATGGGAAATGCCTGAGCCTCAGAGGCGGGGATAGGGTGTGTAAGGGAAAGTTGTTTATTATTATTATTATTATTATTATTATTATTATTATTATTATTATTATTATTATTATTATTATTATTATTATCCGCCAACACTCATCGTTTGTCTATAAGCGATGAGTGTAGGGGGATATATCCAGGACCAGGGGGTATGAATACACCATTGCGGCCAATCAGGTGCACGGTAGTTTTTGGTTGTCTTGTGCTGACACCTTTGGGGGGCATTTACCTGTAATTAACCCACTGTTTCAGCTAGACTATTACATGAACTTATCAGCCTGTCTGTGTTGTATGGTTTGACAGATATTTTTTCCATGATGAGTTTTATAAACAGAGGGCAAATCACATTTTCATACACAGTGACGTAATGCTGGCAAGCCGTGCTCGGAGCACGTGTTTCCTGGCTATGACAGGTAAACACTGGCATAACTTATGATTCTATCTATAGACTCGCCTTTTTTATCTTGAATGTTTTCAATGAGAGGTGTCTGCACAACACCAACTGCACACTTTATTTTAAAAAGTGACGCAACAAAAGTTATACACCTTTATGCTAATATGAGAATATACAGTAAATATAATGGTGGTTTCATCCCAGGGGCCTACAACAGCTGCGAGATAGTGTGTGGTGGACCCTTTGCCTCGGCTCTGGCCCTGGAAAACATGGCAGTACAAGCTGATACGGAAAACCATGGTTTCCTCCGCCTCGTGACCTTTTTTACCTCCAGGCCAATTGTGTCACACTGGCCCGCGGCACAGAAGCGGCTTTGTTGCGGTTGCATTGGCACACCAGCTATTACGTTTCCATTTTCACCCTTGCTGGTCAAGAAAACCGAAGGTAAATAGACCAAGCAGCTGTACAAAACAGGCATCGGCGACAGTAATGTAAGTGTGTTTGTACACCGTATGCTTGAAAACGCACTGAAACGTCATTCAACATGGAGAATAACAGATAATGAACACATACATGCATGATTTTACCACATTCAAGCAGGAAATATGTACTTTGTTCACATGTATACGGAGTGGTATGTGTACCATTGGTCAAGGGATACTGGCCTTGTGGTATTACTAGACAAGCAGCATCGGTACTCTCGCACTCAGAATATTTTCGTTCGCCTGTGATTATAATGAATATTTCTGGGAGCTACCGCTGTTAAGTCACAACAACCGTCCACGGACAATTTATCCATGAAGCACATACCTTGCATAGTAGTAAGGACGCACGCAGACTGTTCATGAACGTTATCAAAAAATGCAGATAAAAAACTAGAAAGGAGGATTTGCTTCAAAGCAAATCTGTCTGTATGCCATCCAAAGTTGTGAATATTAAATGGTACAACTTTTGTGCTTTGGTACTTCACACTCCATTCAGCTTACGGCTGGATGAAAATTTCCCCAAGTCCGAATGACCTTGACTTTTGACCTTTAACCTTTACAGGTTGCATGTAAATTGCAAAAATGTACATTGTTACAATACCCACAATTTAAGTCCAACATCATAAGAATTAGATGGAAATTGGCCAAGTTATGGCTGAGTGAAGCTTTCAAAGTTTCAGATGACATTGACCTTTGACCTGTAGGGGTCACGTGTAATTTTCAAAATGTGCAGTGTTGCAATAGCTACAATTTGAGTCCAACATGATCAAAATTGGATAAAAATTGACCAAGTTATGGCTAGAAGAATGCCACCATCACCCCCTTTGACCTTGAAATGACCTTTGACCTTGAGATGACCTGCACCTGAAGTGAACCTTGACTTTTAAAATGATATTTGACCTAAAACTGGCCTTTGATCTTACATGACCATTGACCTTGACATGACCTTGACATTTGAGATGACCTTTGGCTTGCTATGATCGAACTCCTATACACTTGGAACTATATCTACTATAGTATATAAGATATTGAAGATCTAAAATTTTTATTAGCCCTCATTTGCATAATTGTGAAAAGTATGACATCTCATTGTAAAAAGGCAAGACTTAAAAATATGCAGTGTTACAATAGCTACAATTTGAGCCCAACATGATCAAAATTGGATAAAAATTGACCAAGTTATGGCTAGAAGAAAGCCACCATCGAAAGTGACCTTTGACCTTGGAACGACCTTTGACCTTGAAATGACCTCCACCTGAAGTGGTCCTTCACCTTTAAAATGACATTTTGACCGAAAACTGACCTTTGACCTTGACATGACCTTTGACCCTTACATGACCTTGACATTTGAGATGACCTTTGCCTTGATATGATGGAACTCCAATACACTTGGAACTACATATACTATAGTACATAAGATATTGAAGATTGAAAACTTTAATTAGCCCTCATTTGCATAATTTTGAAAAGCATAACCTCTCATTATAAAAAGGCCAGACTTCATCCATAGAAGTATAATTGTGCCAAGTTTGAAGTTTCTATGTGCAATACTTTTCAAATGAAATGTCGGACAAATTTGCCTGTAAAGAAAGAAAGAAAGAAAGAAAGAAAGAAAGAAAGAAAGAAAGAAAGAAGAAAGGAAAGAAAGAAAGAAAGAAAGAATTCCTAGAAAATCAGTATGTCTGTGTTGGCACACAGCCATAAAGATATCTTGTCCAATTTGTATACTGGATAGCTATGTTCACACAGCAAACAACCTTTGTTTTTTGTTTACTCCATTATAAAGTGTTACAAATGGACATGTGACTTGTTCTCGTTTATCCTGTTCATATACTTTTGGGCCAGTCACAATAGGATTTGACCTAATTCGTGATAATTTTGCAAAAAACTGAAACATGGCAGCACATCCAGATTTACCCCAATACTAGACATTGTTCTTCTCCGGGAGGCGATCAATAGGAATCCTTTCATAAACCCAGGCGAATGGTCTGCAATGACAGAAGAGCTCGAGACCATTGCGACACAGCCCCATCTGCAACACGGGCTTGCAAAGAAAGAGCTATGTTGCGTATACAGTATTTTTAACAGGATCAGATGAGCAAAATCAAGGAGGCTAAAAAGATCCTTGGTAAAATTAAACCAAAAAGTGACTGGCATTATGTTATAGAGAACATACAACTCCACGAGGTGTGTACATTTGACTGAGCCATTCTATAAAATTTTATACAGATAAACGATATATAGATTTAATGTATCAAACTTAATTGCCTGTAGAGCAGACTAAAATTCGGTTGTTTCTGAATGTTACATTTTATTTGAACACTAGTGCCCTCAGCAGGCAATAATCTTTTAACATGTTGTGAACAATCACTACTCTGGTTTCTGGTTCAATGAGCCATGAACCAAATTTGCAACATTCCAATTTATGCAAATGGCATTTCAATTTATGCAAATTTGGTGAATACACAAAATTTACACGTTGAATATATTCAAAACTGTTAAACAGAAAACTGCCATTCGAACTTCAATTTATAGTATTGTGAAACTGCAGCATTAAATGACCCGTAAACTAAAGTTGCATTATTTAAATTTATGCAAATTAGGTAAATACACAAAATTTTAATTTTGAATATCTTCAAAAGTTTTACAGATAGAGGTGCGATTCCGTTCCAAGTTCGAGGTTTGTGATATACCCGTATTTAGTGAACCATGAGGATAGATTGTCGTATTTTAGTCGATGCAAATTAAGCAAGGAAACAAATTTAAATGTTGAATATCTTCATTATTATCATAGATAGAAGCTTGGGGAGGGTACTTCCACAATTACATGTAAATTGAGTTTTAGCACCCTAAATGACAGCATAGATTTTTGAGATTAGAAAATGAAAAATACAAAGCAGCACACCACCTACTACTACTACTCTTTACACATTTTTACTACATGTTAACCTTATCAACTCAAAAACTATGGCAAACAGGTCGATTATGGACATAACCGTGACACATGATATAGATAACGCAAGGTAATCCTTTAATTTTTCTAGTTTTGTTAGTAAATGTACACTGTCATTGCACACAGCGATTTAGTTCCAGATAACTTAACCCAATTGCAAACCTGGAATTCACGAACGTTGATAAAATTTACCACAACTAGGTTGAAAAAAGACAGATATGAGAGCTAGATTAAATGTTTTATTAATTTGGCAGAAAATTATGGATCAAATGGTCTCAGGGTTCACAATACAGAAAGAAGATGAACATAAACATAAGGACACATATATAACTCAAGCTTAAGGAGAGGTAAGACACCAAAAACCTTTGCATGGCCGATTTTGAAATTTTAACGGTTTTTACAAGATGAATGTCCTTTCTATTAGTTGTCAAAATTTCAAGCTATTAACTAAAGCAGAAATATGAGAAAAACGCCAAAAACCACACAGGCATGTGGACAGCCGAACGTCCAGGTGTCATTCTTTTGTTTTTCAGCCGCCAAACGGAACAATGCCACCCGTCAATCAAACTTAACAGCCTGTCACGTGGCTGCAGGTAGCACCGGCCCATGGGAAAACGGGAGTGGTATCAGAGCGGCAATGCGAAATAAGGCGGCATGCCGAAAGTATGTTCGTCGGCAGGGAAAAATGCAAACATGGTACCATATCATAGCCTTAGTGATTTTCTTTATAGTTATCTTGCTTGTTTTGCGTTCTAATGACGGGAGACTTTAAATGTTCAAGAGGAGTGGGAATCGTCAGACGATGTCCCTTCAAAGGCTGTGCTGCGATGGATTACCCCAGAGGTCCTGCACACCAAAGACAAGCAGGAAAAAAACTGGTACTTTTATCAACAATGCCCACATACATAATGTTTTATCAAAACCCAGGGATGAGGAAATAAAAGTACAAATATACACATCGAAATAAGCATAAACGTAAACAGCAGAAAAAACACACCAAATAGCGTTACAAAACTCAGGTTGGAAAGAGAAATGAAACTTATTCAGAATATTACAAAATAATGACAGACTAACTAAGTAAAGTGTACAGACAAGTCTATCAAGCTATCTACATAAAGCAACAGATAGGAGTAAATACAATCAGGGACGTGCTATAGCACGTCCCTGATACAATAAAATACTATCCCTAAAAACGGGATGAAGAGGTAGGAGGCGGAAGACAAAGCCTCCATCCGTGCACTGACCATTGAGCGGCCGTAGGCCGCCCCACCGAAGCAAGGCAACACAACTTTCGTTGCCAGGCTTGAGGTCACGGGGCCGAAGGGCCGCCTCCATAACGTCACATTTTGAAACCAGACTGTCGCTGTCGCCGTTTGACAGATCGCTAAATAATGTTTTCCATACTTCAAAGGATCTTTCATTCATGTGATTGACCAAGAATTGATTGACAACCTCCCCAAATGTTAAGGGACGATGTTTACTACGTTTTGTACAAATATCAGCTCAACTTGACCAAATGATATTGTTTCAGAGCTATATGATCAACATCAAAGGCCTTTGAAGCTTGTTTTCTCAGAAAGGATAATAGGACGAGAACCCCACCTTAGAATGGTTATTCCAAGAAAACGGCTGGGCGAAATTTAATCTGGTTAACAGCTTTTGATTTTTATAATGTCTGAACTGCAAAAACTATTCAGCGATTTTCTAAATTTTGCTTTTTTCTTTTTCTATGAAATGAAGAAAATGAACATCCTGAAAATCAAAGGGAAAATTGAAACGTCAAGCTTTGAGGATGGATAACAGAAAAACGAAACCAAACATAAAAAATCGCAAGATCTCGTTTTGTTGCCAATATGTCAGGATTAAGATGCAAGTGTAATTATGTTTTTATCACAAATAATTAGTGACTTATATCGACATTTATGGGGTGGATGCTTTGTAGTCAACTTCCAATTGTTTATTTAACAATTAACATCACAGACACCCAAATACGGAACATATAAATTTTTTGGAGTATGACGATTACACACATATATGATATGTTATCCTAACGCAGATACATTTTGAGCTAGGATTGAATAAAGTGGTATTTATTTTTGGTGTCTTACCTGTGCTTAACCCCTTGAGGACCATTCGAACGCAAGGAAAAACAACCAAAATACATACCAAAATTACTGCAAAAAGGGAAAAAACTAATACAGGACTACAATTAAGCTTTTAAAATATAATCGCTCAACAACCAAGTGTGAGCTTAGAACTGAGATCCATGTCCAAATACCTCAGTTAGGCGTCCAGCACCCAATAACCTTGTAACTGAATCAACTCCCCCGGTACCTGGGTCATGAAGGTTGTATATGACCCCCTCTGTGCGAAACTATGACCACAGTAAAGAGCTCCTGCCAGACCTAACTTGTCAATAGCTATCTGCAACACCTGGCCAAAATGCTATGTTAGACATTCTGCCTTGGGTGAATAACAGAAAATAAAGACAGGGGCCTCTGGTCTAGCTCCCTGTAGACTCAATAAATTTGGAATACGCCTTAACTGGACATAAAATTGAGCCTGGGATCTTTACCACAGGGATAATACATTTTTGCTCGCCCAGCTGAAGAGCCTCTGACCATTTTATACTTATTAACAGACCCTCATTACCTAGGATAATATCTCTTCTACGGAGCTGTTTTGAAGAATCGTAAGCTGAAAGGCTCAATGGCACCATATATTGGACTTATGAGCCATCAAGAAAAAGAGAAATCTAAAATGGCTTGAATCTTTAGCAGAAGTTCCAGGGTGATGGGGTGTGCCTTCTTTGGGCAATGTGAGTTAAGTCTTGCTTTACCCTTGATTAACAACTTATACTGAAACGCTGTGATGCAATTGAACTCCATGTCTTGCATGAAATGTAGCTCTCTGATGCCATTCACATTTTTTTTATGCCTGTAACACTCTTAAAGGATCTGCTGAGGAATTGAGTAAACAAACAAATGTTAGATAATGAAGAAGGTAATGGCACCAGGTTAAAGTTGAGACAAAGGATAAAATAAGCACGCCATTTATTTATGTAGGTTTTTGGTGGTACCTAGAGCAAAGGCATTTCTCTGGGAGAACTTATAGCCCGGTGTAAGCTGCACCATCTGCAAGCCGAAAATAATGAATATTCACCAATTACTTGAAAACCTAAAGTAACTTGCTGGCACCAGCAGTTTTTCATTTGGACCAAGGCCTGAGTTTGCATAAAACTGCTGCAGACTTCCAGGATGTAGCTCCCCCCTCGACAGCAGGTCTGCCAGCCTGTTCTCATCTGTGCTCAGATGAAAACAACTTATGGTATTTCAAATTCGTTCTAAGCAGCGAGAAAGGCTATCTGCCTAGAACATGCCAACAGGAAAGGGTCTCTGGAGCAATCTTAATTTATTACCTGCACTGAGGCCAGGTTGTCACAAAAAATGCAGATTGTTTTCTTAGAGAATTCCTGTCCCCACAACTTAAGGCGACTACCCTGAGCATCTCCAAATCAATTTTGTGCAGACCCATATGGATGAGATCTGGGGGGTAAGCACAGTGAATTAAAAAAGGAGTAGTCGGTTTGCCCTCCCCCCCCCCCCCCCCACACACACACATCTGACCAGACAGATCGGCTGCGAATATTACATTGGGTGCAGACCAACCCTCTTGCTCTATAATTGAGATGCTGTGGTAGGTTCTCATAAACTTCTCCCACCTGAATATGTGTTTAAGAAAGGTCACAGGCACAACCACCTTCCTGACTAAGGGCAACTGCTTGATGGACTTTAGGTGCTCAAGCACTAGGGCTATGAAAATTCTGCCCAGCTTGAAGCGTCATGCTGCAAATTGTAGCTTGCCAATAATGGATTGGATCTCCCTCTTTGAGGCCTGGGCTATACCTTCTCATGCCTTCAAATATGACTGCTTTATTCCTTGCAATTTCTCCTCAGGTACTGACATGGTCATCTCTCTTGAATCAAGGAGAAAACCGAGGAAAATCATCTGCTCACTCAGGGGCACCGCTTTTACCTCTGACTCGACCAGACCTAATTTTTTTAGAAGCCTTTTGAACTCAAGAAAGGTGTGTACTGCCTTTTCTCTTTTTTCGGCTGCACCAAAATCATACAGATAATCAAGTAAGAAAAGACCTGAACTATGGTGAAGGAAAGTGACCACATTTGTGGTGTGCTGACAGCACATTGCTGCTGACCTGAGGCTAAAGGATAGTATGCAGTCCACAAATATTTTGCTTTCTCAGAGTAACCCAATAAGTGTAGGTGTCCTGGGTCAGTTGGTATCTGTCTGTAGGTTCTTGCTAAGTCATGCTTGTAGTGCAGACTGTCTGTTCTCGGCTCAACCATACAACTGGTTGGGCCACAATGGAAGGAAACTTCAGTTTGGGGCATTCCTTGATAACAGTTTGTCACGGATGGAACATTTTGGAAAGTTTAATATACCATTGATATGTCCAATCATTAAAAAGAACTTGTTTTACTTATATACGTTTGCTGCCACGGAAGGGATACACTTGTGCGTTGCAGACTGGACAGTTTTGTCCACCATCATAATATGGTACATAAAGACCTAAAATGCTGTGCTGGAAAGCTAATATACCACAAAATAATGTTGTTTTTTTATATTTGGATTAATGTGCAATAAATTTTTTTACGATTGTGATACAGTGGTACCTCCTATGAAAATCACCTCCTGCGAGAGACCCCATGTCCTTTGAAGACCACTTATTGAGTACACTTGATTTTACTATGTCTATATCAAATATGACTGCATAGTAAAACCCACCTGCAGTCTTAAGTAATAGGTATCACTATGCTTGAACCTGTTATTTCAGTATAATTAACAACGTAAAGCTTAATTTTACTGTTTTTGATGTCAACAGATAAGGATATTTTGGCAAATATAACACTGCAGCTACAATCCACAATTTGAAAAGTCTATTTGTGCTGTCAGCTTGTCTAAATTAAATTGGTAGAAAATTAAAAGAAAGAAGAAAGAAAAGAAAAGATTTACTGCTCAGAAGTCATTTCATAAATTTCAACAATGGACACATAGTGCACTTCATTTACAAGTTTGTCTTTTTATCACAGCTCAATATATGATTTCCTCTCGGGTCCAGTTTTTCGTTTAGGTTTGTTACATTGTCTATAATTTCATTACTGTCTATCCATGCTTCATCCTCATTCAAAGGGAACATTTCTTCCAGTCATCACCACACCTGCATAATAAATCACTTCAACGATTCCCTTCATAGCACGTGAGTAGAAGTTTCTGCTTCTACTGACAAGCTTACGTACAAACAAAACTCTGGCAGTGAAGTCAATGTGATTGATTGATTGACTTTCTTTGATAGGCTTAAGTAGATGAGCACGAGCAGACAGTGAGCTATGAAAGCATTGTTGTGGCCACAGCAGTTATGACAAGTACCCAGAAAAGGGGTCAGGGAGATCAAATTATAAATGAACAATGCAAAAATTTCTTACCATTGTCCCTTGATTGTTTGTGTTAAGTAAAAGCATTAGGTGGATCTGCTAACTCAAATAACCATTACTTGTTTATCTTAATGAAAAAATAGCCAAACCTGACTTTTTCTCTGGTATTTATAATCTAAGACACTCCATGCGAGATTTTGGTTTAATTTTGTACGTTTTGTCCATTGCAAGATATGATTTTCTATGTGCCACAAACTTTGCTAGTTTGGCAAGCCATAATATATATATATATATAAACCCAAAGAGAAACAACTTGAATGGTTTTCCTATTGTGAATAGTACATGTATATCCTGATATTTTTCCGCCATCGTATCATATATACGGCATTACAGATACTTATGGATACTGACAAATATATCAATAATTCACCACTATATGTATGTATATATATATATATATATATATATATATATATATATATATATATATATATATATATATATATATATATATATACACAATACGTAGATGTAACCTGTTACTAGTCTAAGTAACTATACATGGGTACTCTTTGATAGGTATGTCTTGTCTATGACAAAAATGTTCTGTCCGTGACTAATTATGATTTTGATATTTTGATATTAACAAGGTGCCAATCTGAATTATGTTTGTCACTTTGAAGAGCATTTATAATGGATACAGAGAATATAAAAAACTTTTTATGTCTACCATTAGTAATGGTAAATTATTAAAATTTTGAATGTCATTTGTCACGGACGGGACACTATGGAAAGTAGACAGTCTGTGTATTAGTTATTGTTAATAATTCATAAACCATTACATAGTGCGTGACAAACAAGGTTGCCATGTTACTTTGCCCCAAGGGATAAAACTCACACATTATCTATATTATAGATATATTTAAAACAAAACACAAAAAACCCAAAACCCCGTAATGTCCCGTCCGTGACACAGGAATGCTACTTTGCACAGATATGGATTCATAAATGATGCATAGGGTGCTCTATATGAAAAATACTGAATACTTTAAAATGTGTACTTTTCAGTGGCATTAAGCTTTCTTCTCTATGTGCAAATTGTGACACCTGTAATTCGCCCTTAGGATGCACCTTCATTACCGATGGAATCGTAATGCATACATATATTATTGAATATATTTTTACCTGTACACTGATCCTGTTCAGTTTTATGACAAGGAACTTTTGAAGGGCTCTCAAGATTGAGTTCGTCTGTATCATTTTTTATAGAGAGGCCATTGGTTTGTTATTTGACTGGCCCATCTAGGCCAGATTTAACACCTGTTTTGACTCTCAATAAACATCCCATGTCAGAAACTAATACCCTACATGTATTAAGCACAGACGCATTTTTGAGACCCTTTCTACAACTTGGTGACTCGGTC